>CM019044.1:30314449-30369633 GCA_009664405.1 Drosophila bifasciata
AAAGCTGAATAAAGCCCAAAAGAATTATACCGTCACCGAGTTAGAATGCTTGGCTGTAGTTCTTGGAATAAAAAGTTTCGTATGTATATCGAAGGTCATCCTTTCACTGTCGTGACAGACCACGCTAGTTTCGCTGGTTGATGGACCAATCTGCTCTAAGTGGTGTTAGCGAGATGGGCTGATGGAGACTGATCTTCAAGGTTACGGTTTCAATATTGAACACCGCAAGGGTAGTCAAAATATTGTTGCTGATGCCCTATCTCGTTCCTTTGAGTCAGACGAAATAGCTAGTCTAAATCTTGAAGTATTACCAGAAATAGATCTGCAGTCGGAAGCCTTTCAGTCAACGGAGTATTGCGTTCTGCGAGATAAGATGAACGAACGCCTCTAATTTACCCGACTACCGTGCTGTTGATGGATACCTATATCATCGAGCAGATTTTGCGAATTCAAGTTCTGATCCTGAATCCTTGCGTAAAAGCGTGATCAGATCAGCCCATAGTGTAATAATGTTGGTTTCAAATCAATTAATCATTTTAATTTGACAGGTGGTGGTGGGGTGATTAATGATCGGTAAAAGCGACATGTGGGGATGCAGTGGATTGATCGTTAATTATGGTAAAGGTGACAGGTGGGGGTGGGGGAGGTGATTAAGGTAAATTGATCGATCGTTAATTATGGTAAAAGGGTCAGGTGGAGGTGGGGGAAGGCAATTCCCAATCGTTAGTTACGGTAAAAGGGTTAGGTGGGAGGTGGGGGGAAGACAATTAAAGCATTAGTTACGGTAAAAAGGTTACATTCATATAGGTGGAAATTTGTGGCGGTGTTTTTGATCCCAGAGATCTCAAAAGGGTCATCGGTATCCCACCCCGCAGGCGTTTTCGTGACCTAGATAAATAAAAAGGTTCATAGCTACTTTAGCCGCAGGTGCGGTTTTGTTTATCAGCTACTCTGGGTTACACTACTATGGTATTAGGTGGGGAGGGTAATTAATGACCCATAAATATCAAAAGGGTTCACATGCTCATGCGTAAGTGGTTCACACGGTGATAGGTGGCGGGGTAGTAATGACCAATATTGCTTGCACGATCATGTTTACACACACATCTTATTAACGATCGGGCGGGCGGACTAGTATCAATAGGCACACGTGCTCATGCGTAAGTGGTTTTACTGGATTGGGGAGGGGAGTGTGCTTGCACGATCATGTTTTTCAGTGCGTGCACATGCGTAACGGTGGTAAAGTAGCCATCGGTGGTTTTGTTTAACAGGTTCTCTTGTGTGTCTAAAGATATTAATTGATAGATTTTCCCAGGCTAAAGAGTGGGTAATAAAGATGTGTTGAAGATGTGTACCTTGGTGGTTTTCTTTAACAGGTACTCTTTTTGTGTGTGTGTGTCTGAAGATATTAATTGATTGTATTCATGGCTAAAGAGTGGGTAATACAGAAATGTGTTGAAGATGTGTACCTTTGTTTACACTCACACCTGATCACTAACAACCCAGATAACCAGATCTTAGCGGTTAGATGAGATGGTACGTCACTAGATTGCTAGCGATGGAGGGAAGAGAGGGGTATGTGTATTTGGTGCAACCTGTTTTTTTGGCTTTTGCTACGCATTCAAAAAGAAAGAAGGTAAGAACAAAAATGCAATAGATTTTTTTTGTTTTGTTTTTGTATACAAGTATTCGTTTATTTAGAGAATTGTATTAAAACTGGTTTTGTATTTCATCAGATATGTTTATGTATGTATGTATGTATGTATGTATGTATGTATGTATGTATTTATGTATGTATGTATGCATGTGTGTGTATCTATTTTCTAGTTTTTGTAATCAAACGTTTATGTAGCTTGTAATATTTTGAAATTAAATCTTTAGCATCTGCCCGATCTCTTACAATGTGGTGGCAGCTACACACTAAATTGCTAGGGAGGGAGGGATTTCGCCGCACAGAATACCTTTTTTGTTAGGTAGTCAAAAGAACGTTCTATCGTATTTTTATTCAGATTCAAGGTCAAATATACCATCGAGCTGGCTCTTTTGTTACCTTTCGAGAACGCGTACCACCAATTTTGGCAATTATATTTTATCGGGAACGCGGAAGACGAAGCTGATAGTCGGTGTGCCATTATTACCAACACGCGAAAAAAAAAAATGGTTTTCGATTTGCAAGATATGTTCCATCAGCATAACAAATTGGTTCAGTTATTCAAAACTTCTCCTGATTGAATGCCATCGGACGATAATAAAATTGTTATTCGAGCTGATAAAACACCGGGTGGTCAACATGCAAGGCGTATCAATGCACAAACAGTTGACGAAGTGGTAATAGTCATAGTTGGTGACCAATATAATAATCGTGACATTGTGCTTCATCGTAGAAATGAGCAACTTGACCGTGTATCCGAGACTCATCGCTGTTATGATGCATTACAATATCAGATATTGTTTTGGAGCGGCCAAGATGGCTATCATTTCAACATTAAAATGATAAATTCAGTTAACGGTAAATTGATGAATAATTTATGATCGATTTATATTTTAATTGAAATTAAATTTAATTGAATTGTATGTTGAGAAGGAAAAAAGAAAGTTAGTGCTATGAATTATTACGCATACAGGCTGTAGATACCACACAATCCAGACAACCACATATTGAAGTGTCCAGCACTTTTCACCAGTATATTGTTGACATGTATGCACAAATTTTATCGGAACTGTTGAATTTCCTTCGATTAAACCAAACCAAAATACGTTCCGAAGAGTATGTTCATTTGCGTGATGCTATTTACATCGATGGAACTGCACAAAACGTTGAAGTATGATAATATTACCGTCATCGTATGGTTGAAGGAAATGCTCCAAACGTTTTCCAAAAAAATTTGGTCTCCGATACAGTGACGGGCAACGATGGATATTCCGAATATCAGCATCGATCAACTGAAGATAATGATCATTCGGTAAGTTTGAGAGTTCAAAATCAAGATTTGAAAATTGATAATCGTTGGGTTGTGAGATATATTTAAAGATTTATAAAGCGCACATAAACGTAGAGGTCTGCATTTCAGTTCAATCTATTAAATACATTTGCAAGTACATCCACAAAGGAAGTGACATGGCTGTTTTGGAGCAGTTGCTAATGTTACCGATGAAATCACTCAATTTCAAATGGGCAGATACATCAGTTCAAATGAACATTATCATTTCCGCTCCATGATAGGCATCCAACTGTAGTTCATTTAGCTGTTCATCTTGAAAACGGTCAACGCGTTTTTTCACACCCGGAAATGCAATGCGAAGAGCTGCGCAACCACCAGCACCAACTTTAACTGCATTTTTTTTTTTTGCGTTGTGTCAAGCAGATGATTTTGCGAAAACATTGCTTTACGCTGAAGTACCCGAATATTATACGTGGAATAATTCGTCAAAGGTTTTTCAAAGGCGAAGACGCGGAGAAGCCGTTTATGGTAAGCCAAAATTGTTTCACTCAGATTCGATAGGACGAATTTAAACAGTTCAGCCTAATAATCAATCCTAATATTATTTGCTATTGTTGAGAATAAATGTTCGTGGACCAACATCATTTGAATCTATTCGAACTGTTGATGAAGAATTGTGTGGGACGTATCGCAAAGCATGCGAACGATTGAATTTGCTTGAGAATGACATGCATTGGGATCTTACACTTGCAGATGCAGTATTGTCATCAAGTCCACATCAAATTCGGACACTTTTCGCAATTATTATTGCCACGTGCAGTCCAGCAAAAGCCAACTAAATTGTAGCAAAAAAACATTAAAATCATTTGTCAGAGGATTTTTTCGATTGCGCCGTCAAACGGGTGATATAAACCAGGACTATACGCTGGAAATTTACAACGAAGCATTGATCGCTATTGAATACCTTTGCTTGATAATGGCATGCAAAGCATTAGCTCAATTAGGTATGACAGCGCCTAATCGTAAAATACAAGACCTTTTCAACAAAGAACTGGAGCGTGAACAACAGTATGATCGTGCCGAGCTTAATGCGTTTGTGCAAAACAATGAGCCAAGGTTAAATATCAATCAAAGACCAATCAATCGGCTTACGACCAATTATTTCGAGCTATCGAAGAACAACATGGTGGACTGTTCTTTTTGGATGCAGCTGGAGGTACCGGAAAAACGTTTGTAATTTCGATTTTTTGGCTTCCATCCGAGCACAAGGTAGAATCGCATTGGCTCTGGCTTCGTCAGGCATCGCTGCCCTTAAGTTGCCCTTGAACATGCAGGCTGACGATAATCCTACATGCAACATTTCAAAAAGATCTGCAATGGCGAGAGTGCAGCAGCAATGCTCTCTTATTGTATGGGATGTACAATGGCAAACAAGAAGTCACTGGAAGCACTAAATCGTACGTTGAAAGATATTCGTGGAGATAATCGATTGTTTGGTGGTGCATTGATATTGTTAGCAGGTGATTTCAGACAAGTCAAACAAGGAACTGCTGCTGATGAAATTAATGCGTGTTTGAAAACATCTCATTTGTGGCAGTCTGTAAAAACACTTAGATTGACTACAAATGTACGTGTTCAATTGCAAAATGATGCTTCAGCAGATTTGTTTTTTCCAGTCAACTGACTCTTAATGTTAGGAATACTTCGAAGGAATACTTGATTTAGAGTGTTTCCAAATCTGTACTATAAATTTGTAGAAAAAAAATCTGCGTGTATGCTTCTCAAATTTGGTCTAAAATGTGTTTTTAAACGTCTATTTCATTTCATTTTGTGTCATTCTGTAACAGAACATTTTGTGTTAGATTTTTTTTTTTTTAGAACTTTTTATGTCAAACATTGTTTTCTGAAAAATTGTAATCTAATATATAAAAATAAGTCGGGTTTTCTTATTGACGTAATAACTCCAGAACGCACGAACCGATTTTGCACGGTTTTGCATTCGAAAAGGTCTCGGGCTCCGTTAGGTTTATAGCAAAGAAAATTCACGAAAAATTTTAAAAGAAAAGCGGAAAATGCATTTGTATTATCTACTATATACTACATACAGCGCCATCTCTGATACATTGCATGTACTACAAACCAATATTTTAAGTAGGCGCCGGTGCGTGATACATTGTTTGACAGCTACTCATTGTTCTCTGCTCAGTTAATTTCATGTAACAAACAGGTATTGTGTTCACTGTGAAAAAAAAAAAAAAAAAAAAAAGTTATTCGTTTCCTCACATTTCAATTGGAAACCATCAAATCAATGACGTGTATTGTGAAAAATTGTTATTCAATTTGAAAAGAAGGCATTTGTCTTTAAGGTGGTAAGTTGAACTGTGTAAATTATGTGGATCGTGCATTTAGAGGTTAAAGTGGACAGAGTCCACAGTCCAAAATGCCTAAAGGACGACGTGCGAACATCGGCCGCCGCACAAGACATGCAAGCCAGCAACAAGTGCAATCACAGAACTTAAGCGAAGAAAAGACAAAATATAATAAGAGAAAATTCCCGATTGGGGCAACGCGTGAGGACACGAGGTCATTGGTATCATACAATCGCTTGGCATTCCAATATGATCCCACTGCGAACTACAGTGATGATGAAAATTTAGATAATGGACCAATGACGACTATATGCTGATATTGCAATGCGTTAAAGTTAAAAAGAGAAACGGCTGGATTGTGCTGCGCAAGTGGAAAAGTCAAACTGGATCCATTACTTACACCACCACAGCCACTGAAACCATTGTTCGATGGAAGTGATCCCGATTCCAGCCATTTTCTTCAACACATCCTTGAATACAATAACTGCTTTCGCATGACTTTCTTTGGAGCTAATATCATTCGAGAAGGCGACTTCATTCCGACTTGCAAAGTAAAAGATACAACACACATAACCCCAATCACTCACACCAACACAATGAATTGTGTTGTGTACACCATCACACGATCAGAAGTTACTCTGTATTCTTCAACAAATTATTGTTTGCAATTACAGATACAATGGTGCCAACACCAGATGAACCGCATCAATTTCTGCAAATATATTTCATTTCGTCGATGGTGGATCAGCTGAATGTGCGGTGCAATATACAGGAACACAACAGTTTAAGAGACGAATTATTGAACAGTTTAAAGCATTTTTTAATAATGCTGTGAATAATAATACTGGTAATCTTTTCTTCCTGGACGCACCTGGAGGAACAGGGAACAAATTTGTCATTTCATTGATTTTGGCCACTATTCGATCAAGATGTGACATAGCTTTGGCGTTAGCATCATCTGGAATTGCGCACATTCTGCGCTTAAGTTGCCACTCAATTTAAACAAAATTGATACTCCAACATGCAATATTTCCCGATCCAGTGCATTGGGAAAATTGTTGATGCAATGCAAGCTCATTGTTTGGGATGAGTGCACAAAGGCACATAAGAAATCACTTGAAGCACTTAACTTCACACTGAAGGATCTTCGGTGAAATAACAACATCTTTGGCGGCTTGATGAAATTATTGGCAGGCGATTTCAGGCAGACGTTGCCAGTAATTCCCCCGTGGAACGCCTGCAGATGAATTGAATGCTTGCCTGAAGGCATCACCTTTATGGAATAACGTAAAACATTATCGCTAACCACTAATATGAGAGTTCAACTTCAAAATGATCAAAGTGCTGCACAATTTTCCAACAATTGTTAGCTGTTGGAAATGGAAAAAGACCCAGTTGATGGGAAATCTGGATTAATTACTCTTACCAACGACTTTTGCCGATTTACAGACTCTCAATTAGTTCTTATTGCAATTGCAATTATTGAATTATCAGAATTATGCTTGGTTAAGTCAACGAGCAATTCTTGCCGCAAAGAATAATGATGTACACGCACTGAATTTCACAATTCAATCAAAAAATTGCTGGCGATTTGGTGACATACAAATCTGTTGATTCCATAACAAATCCCGATGATGTAGTAAATTATCCAACAGAGTTTTTGAACTCTCTGGAGTTACCAGGATTTCCACCACATAACTTGCAACTCAAAGTTGGTACAGTTATTATGATATTGCGTAATTTGAATCCACCGCGACTTTGCAACGGTACTCGAATGTCGAATTTGATTGAGGCAACCATTATTAACGGAAAGTACGCAGGTGAAAATGTATGTATTCCTCGAATACCAATGATTCCGACTAATCTTCCGTTTGACTTCAAACGATTGCAATTTCCAGTTCGCCTTGCGTTCGCAATGACAATTAATAAGTAGCAAGGCAAATCGTTTTTGTGTGTGCGGGATAAATTTAGAAAATCATTGTTTTTCACATGGGCATGGGAAACCATCCGCTTTGTTTGTGTTAACGTCAGACCAAAGAACAAAAAATGTGGTTTACCAAAGTGCACTTCAATGAAACGGATAATTTGCGAACACGTATAACGCTTTGATTCAGTATTTACTTTGGATTCACTTTCATTTACTTAGAGAAGTTCAACTAAATAACACTTCATTTTTGTAATCGAAATGAACTCATTACTGTTGTGAAATGAAATAAAATTTTTCCTTTTCAAATATAAAACAAACAAAAAATTGTTCTTCATCTTTTAATCACCAAACGAATTGTTACAGCAAAAACGAAACCATCTGGTGGCGAAACGGAGTTCGCCGGGTTTGCTAGTAGAATATAGAATATAGATATATGAAGCACATATAAAGTTATTACCTAGACTCTGCAACAACAACAACAACAACAACAAGAACAATACCAGTTCCAGCATCCACTAAAAAACAGCTCCAGAACCAACTACAACAGCTCCTGCATCAGCTAAACAGCTCCAAAACCAGGTACAACAGCCTCAAAAACAGCTCCTGCATCAGCTAAACAGCTCCAAAACCAGGTACAACAGCCTCAAAACAACTCGTGTGAAAACCCAGCTAAACAGCCCCAAAAACCAGCTAAAACAGCCTCAAAAACAGCCTCAAAAACAGCTGCATCAACTAAACAGCTCCAGAACCAGCTACAACAGCCTCAAAAACAGCTCGTGTATCAGCTAAACAGCTCCAGAACCAGGTACAACAGCCTCAAAAACAGCTCGTGTATCAGCTAAACAGCTCCAGAACCAGCTACAACAGCTTGTGTATCAGCTCCTGTACAGTACCTGATCCAGCACCTGTTCCACAACCAGAAGAAACATGACTCAGAATAATGATCCAGTACTCAAGGAGTTTAATGGAATTTTTAAGTCTACAGTGCTTAAGCCCCTACTAACAAAACTGAAAATGGAAGCGGATATTAGATTCTCAATTTTAAAAGCGACTCGTAGGCAAAAGCAACTCCCTTGCCCTGGAGCTGGAGGAATTCATGTTATATCTACCAGAGAGGAATACTAGAATTAGTGATGAAACATTCGAATCTTTAAAAAATAAGCATTATCGTGTCATTAAAAAGACTGAAGACAATATTGGAAATCATTTGGAAATTAATAAATAAATAAAAAACATATATTTCACAACCAAATTTGATCTTGTATTTTTTTAATATCTATTGTAATTTTATTGTTGAAAAAAAATGGATATATGTTAAATATGACTTCATTTTAATATTGAACAGTATAACTTTTGTATTGTTTGTTGTTACATCTAGATTGAACAATGAGTCGTAATATTTTAGAACAATTGACTAAGACTGAAAATTGCACTTCAGCTGAAAAATGAAAACGCTTTTCAATTGGAAGAAACCTTTTTTGATTGATTACAGAACCTTAACATGAACTTTTTTAACAAGAATAAGAAACTTGAAATTGAAGATATTAAACATGAATTCAGAGATCAGAAGAAGAAGAAGTTGGAGCAGACTTTTAGTGTTAATGATTTTAAGAATTAAAAAATGTCTCTATTAAGAAACGAAATTCGAATGGAGAACCCATGTGTGCTGATACTAGTACTAGTATTCATTTTGATGGAAATGAAAAAATGTTCTTGATGATGATGATGATGATGATGATGATGATGATGAAGAGGATGATGACGACGATGACAATGATGAATTCTTTTCTCAATCAAATATACTCGTAGCTGAGAATGAAGAGTTAGGAAACAAGTGATAGTTTGATTCTTAATATCAACATTTTCCAACTATCAAGAGATATTTTTTAGATAAGGCTTAAGGGGAGGTCCTATTAATAATCCTTCCCAATCACAACTTATGTTGGTATAGCAGCACACCAAATATAAAAATAATAAAATGAATAATTATCAAGGGGGAACACTTGGAACTTATCACCTCGATATTGATTCATTGATTTTCATAGTAAGCCTAATGATTAGTTTTCTTAAAATGATTTTAGAGTCTTATAAAACATTTGATGACTCGGCTTATTGATTCTGATCAAGAATATCATGCTTTTAATTTTCTGCATTTACAATTTAAAACCCTTTTATTTTTCGAGTACGGGTAAAAACACCAAATTTGTAGCTAACTTTAAAAGTAATCTGTTTGAAAAGGTTTCTGATCTCAATAGGAGGTTTTGAAAGAGCGGGAAAGAGAGTCTTCAATAGATATTTTCTAGTTCAATTCTATGGAATATAGATACTGGTGTAAAATGTCACTACAGGTCTAAGCTGTATAGGGAAGTCTCATCTCCGAATAAATTTACACCTATATTAAGAATAAATTGTTTTGAATTTGCAGAAGTCTGTCTCCTAAGCATTGCAAATAAAGAGAGCAAGAGATAAACAACTCAGATCACATATATTTACGGGTAAAACAATTACACAATAGAATACAGTGTGTATTGTGTACAAATACAAAAGAGGATAATATGCCAGTTGTTTATTTCACAGAAATTCAGAGTCCCAAGTAGTGCTTTGATTTGAGATAGTATAATATTCGACAGCAAAACTGAATAGTATTTACAGGATTAAGAAGAGACAGATCAGTTATTAGATGAATGCCGAGTTTTACGCATACATTTTGGGTGATGAAGTATTAAAAATAAATACATTATACACTCTCTGGTTCCCACAAAAATGCAGTATTTTTAGAGGTTTTCAAACCTCATTCCCAAAAATTCTTTTACAATATGGAAAGAGGGGAGTTTGTAGAAGGTGAGGATGCCAATTTTTGTTTCTAATGAAGTTGAAAAAAGTTGATAGCCTTAGATAGGGGTACCAATGATGGGAAATTGTAGTCGTTTGAAATCAAATGACATGTCAGTCGGAATCATCGGAAATTCGGGAATTTCGGAATCAAAACGTGTTCACTCAATACAATGTTTCCAGTAAAAAATAGTTGCTTCAAGTAAAATTAGTCATAACTATTTTGACAGCATGTCTTGTACCATTGCGAAAAGCGGTGTGAATTAATTGGTTTTGAGATGTTCGCTCCACAGCATAGATTATGGTTGGCTCCAACTTTTCCTTATTCTAAATTGTATGGTGGCGATCCTGGTAAATCCAATGAATCCAATGAAATCCATACCCATCAGCAAAAAATATACTTATACACAAACTAGAAAACCCAGCGAACTCCGACAGATCATACCAGATGACGGACGTTTTATGTAACAATTCGTTTGGTGATTAAAAAGATGAAGAACAATTTTTGTTTGTTTTATATTTGAAAAGGAAAAAATTTTATTTCCATTTCATGCAACAGTAATGAGTTCATTTCGATTACAAAAATGAAGTGTTATTTAGTTGAACTTCTAAGTAAATGAAAGTGAATCCAAAGTAAATACTGAATCAAAGCGTTATACGTGTTCGCAAATTATCCGTTCCATTGAAGTGCACTTTGGTAAAAGTGACATTTAACACAAACAAAGCGGTTGGTTTCCCCAACTCGTGAACATGCAACGTCCTTGCCCATGTGAAAAACAATGATTTTCTAAATTTATCCCGCACACTCAAGCGATTTGCCTTGCTACTTCTTAATTGTCATTGCGAACGCAAGGCGAACTGAAATTGCAATAGTTTGAAGTGAAAACGGAAGATTAGTCGGAATCATTGGTATTCGAGGAATACATACATTTTCACCTGCGTACTTTCCGTTAATAATGGTTGCCTCAATCAAATTCGACATGTCTTTTACCGAAAGTCGAGTACCGTTGCAAAGTCGCGGTGGATTTAAATTACGCAACATCATAATAACTGTACCAACTTTGAGTTGCAAGTTATGTGGTGGAAATCCTGGTAACTCCAAAGAGTTCAAATTTCTGTTGGATAATTTACTACATCATCGGGATTTGTTATGGAATCAACAGATTTGTATGTCACCAAATCGTCAGCCTCTTTTTGATTGAATTTTGAAATTCAGTGAGTGTACAACATTATTCTTTTGCGGCAAAGAATTGCTCGTTGACTTAACCAAGCATAATTTGATAATTCAATAATTGCAATTGCAATAAGAGCTAATTGAGAGTCTGCAAATCGGCAAAAGTCGTTGGTAAGAGTAATTAATCCAGATGTCGCATCAACTGGGACTTTTCCATTTCCAACAGCTAACAATTGTTGGAAAATTGTGCAGCACTTTGATCATTTTGAAGTTGAACTCTCATATTAGTGGTTAGCGATAATGTTTTACGTTATTCCATAAAGGTGATGCCTTCAGGCAAGCATTCAATCATCATCTGCAAGGCGTGCCTGAAATCGGGAATTCAAGCCGCCAAAGATGTTGGCAACGTCTGCCTGAAATTTCGCTTTGTGCACTGCAAACAAATAATTTCAACAATTTTCCCAATGCACGATCGGGGAAAATTGCATGTTGTTATTTTGCCGAAGATCCTTCAGAATGTGAATTCCAGATGATGCTAACGCCAAAGCTATTCACATCTTTGATCGAATAGTGGCCAAAATTGAAATGACAAATTTGCCTGTTTCCAGGTGCGTCTCATCCCAAACAATGAGCTTGCATTGCAATAATTCGTCTCTTTAAACTGTTTTTCCTGTAATTGCACATTGCTGATCGACGAAATGAAATATATTTGAAATTGATGCGGTTGTGTTGGCACCATTGTATCTGTAATTGCAAAACAATAATTTTGTAACTTTGAAATTGACTTTGTGTGGAGTGTTTTGCAGTCGGAATGAAGCCGCCTTCTCGAATGATATTAGCTCCAAAGAAAGTCATGCGAAAGCAGTTATTGTATTCAAGGATGTGTTGAAGAAATGGCTGGAATCGGGATCACTTCCATCGAACAATGGTTTCAGTGGCTGTGGTGGTGTAAGTAATGGATCCAGTTTGACTTTTCCACTTGCAGAGCACAATCCAGCCGTTTCTCTTGAACTTTAACGCATTGCAATATCGGCATATAGTCGTCATTGGTCCAATATCTAAATTTTCATCATCACTGTAGTTCGCAGTGGGATCATATTCGAATGCCAAGCGATTGTATGATGCCAATGACTTCGTGTCCTCACGCGTTGTCCCAATCGGGGAATTTCCTCTTCTTATATTTGGTCTTTCTTCGCTTAAGTTCTGTAAATGCACTTGTTGCTGGCTTGCATAGTATTGTGCGGCGGCCGATGTTCGCATCGTCGTCCTATAGGCATTTTTTGGACTGTGGACTCTGTCCACTTTAACCTCTAAATGCACGATCCACATAATTTACACAGTTCAACTTACCACCTTAAAGACAAATGCTTTTCAAATTGAATAACAATTTTCACAATACACGTGATTGATTTGATGGTTTCCAATTGAAATATGAGGAAACGAATAACTTTTTTAATTTCGTTTTCACAGTGAACACAATCCCGGTTTGTCACATGAAATTAACTGAGCCGAGAACAATGAGTAGCTGTCAAACAATGTATCACGCACCGGCGCCTACTTAAAAATTGGTTTTGGCGCTGTATGTAGTATATAGTAGATAATACAAATGCATTTTCCGCTTTTCTTTTGAAATTTTCGTGAATTTTCTTTTGCTATAAACCTAACGGAGCCCGAGACCTTTTCCAACGAATGCAAAACCGTGCAAATCGGTTCGTGTTCTGGAAAAATACGTCAATAAGAAAAGTTTTAAAAAAAAATTTATCAGAAAAAATGTTCTTTTACAGAATGAAAAAAAATGAAATAAAAATAGACGTTTAAAACACAAATTTTAGACCAAATTTGAAATGATATTTTTGTTTAAAAATGCAATTTTAGACCAAACATTGAGGAGATAGATGCATACACACAGATTTTTTCTACAAATTTATAGTACAGATTTGGAAACACACTCTAAATCAAGTATTCCTTCGAAGTATTCCTTACATTAAGAGTCAGTTGACTGGAAAACAAATCTGCTGAAGCATCATTTTGCAATTGAACACGTACATTTGTAGTCAATCTAAGTGTTTTTACAGACTGCCACAAATTAGATGTTTTCAAACACGCATTAATTTCATCAGCAGCAGTTCCTTGTTTGACTTGTCTGAAATCACCTGCTAACAATATCAATGCACCACCAAACAATCGATTATCTCCACGAATATCTTTCAACGTACGATTTAGTGCTTCCAGTGACTTCTTGTTTGCCATAGTACATCCCATACAATAAGAGAGCATTGCTGCTGCACTCTCGCCATTGCAGATCTTTTTTGAAATGTTGCATGTAGGATTATCGTCAGCCTGCATGTTCAAGGGCAACTTAAGGGCAGCGATGCCTGACGAAGCCAGAGCCAATGCGATTCTACCTTGTGCTCGGATGGAAGCCAAAATAATCGAAATTACAAACGTTTTTCCGGTACCTCCAGCTGCATCCAAAAAGAACAGTCCACCATGTTGTTCTTCGATAGCTCGCAATAATTGGTCGTAAGCCGATTGATTTCTTTGATTGATATTTAACCTTGGCTCATTGTTTTGCACAAACGCATTAAGCTCGGCACGATCATACTGTTGTTCACGCTCCAGTTCTTTGTTGAAAAGGTCTTGTATTTTACGATTAGGCGCTGTCATACCTAATTGAGCTAATGCTTTGCATGCCATTATCAAGCAAAAGGTATTCAATAGCGATCAATGCTTCGTTGTAAATTTCCGGCGTATAGTCCTGGTTTATATCACCCGTTTGACGGCGCAATCGAAAAATCCTCTGACAAATGATTTTAATGTTTTTGCTACAATTTAGTTGGCTTTGCTGGACTGCACGTGGCAATAATAATTGCGAAAAGTGTCCGAATTTGATGTGGACTTGATGACAATACTGCATCTGCAAGTGTAAGATCCCAATGCATGTCATTTCTCAAGCAAATTCAATCGTTCGCATGCTTTGCGATACGTCCCACACAATTCTTCATCAACAGTTCGAATAGATTCAAATGATGTTGGTCCACGAACATTTATTATCAACAATAGCAAATAATATTAGGATTGATTATTAGGATGAACTGTTTAAATTCGTCCTATCGAATCTGAGTGAAACAATTTTGGCTGACCATAAACGGCTTCTCCGCGTCTTCGCCTTTGAAAAACCTTTGACGAATTATTCCACGTATAATATTCGGGTACTTCAGCGTAAAGCAATGTTTTCGCAAAATCATCTGCTTGACACAACGCAAAAAAAAAATGCAGTTAAAGTTGGTGCTGGTGGTTGCGCAGCTCTTCGCATTGCATTTCCGGGTGTGAAAAACGCGTTGACCGTTTTCAAGATGAACAGCTAAATGAACTACAGTTGATGCCTTTCATGGAGCGGAAATGATAATGTTCATTTGAACTGATGTATCTGCCCATTTGAAATTGAGTGATTTCATTGGTAACATTAGCAACTGCTCCAAAACAGCCATATCACTTCCTTTGTGGATGTACTTGCAAATGTATTTAATAGATTGAACTGAAATGCAGACCTCTACGTTTATGTGCGCTTTATAAATCTTTAAATATATCTCAGAACCCAACGATTATCAATTTCCAAATCTTGATTTTGAACTCTCAAACTTACCGAATGACCATTATCTTCAGTTGATCGATGCTGATATTCGAATATCCATCGTTGCCCGTTACTGTATCGGAGACCAAATTTTTTGGAAAACGTTTGGAGCATTTCCCTTCAACCATACGATGACGGTAATATTATCATACTTCCAACGTTTTGTGCAGTTCCATCGATGTAAATAGCATCACGCAAATGAACATACTCTTCGGAACGTATTTTGGTTTGGTTGAATCGAAGGAAATTCAACAGTTCCGATAAAATTTGTGCATACATGTCAACAATATACTGGTGAAAAAAGTGCTGGACACTTCAATATGTGGTTGTCTGATTGTGTGGTATCTACAGCCTGTATGCGTAATAATTCATAGCACTAACTTTCTTTTTCCTTCGACATACAATTCAATTAAATTTAATTTCAATTAAAATATAAATCAATCATAAATTATTCATCAATTTACCGTTAACTGAATTTATAATTTTAATGTTGAAATGATAGCCATCTTGGCTGCTCCAAAACAATATCTGATATTGTAATGAATCATAACAGCGATGAGTCTTCCGGATACACGGTCAAGTTGCTCATTTCTACGATGAAGCACAATGTCACGATTTTTATATTGGTCACCAACTATGACTATTACCACTTCGTCAACTGTTTGTGCATTGATACGCCTTGCATGTTGGCCACCCGGTGTTTTATCATCAGCTCGAATATTTTATTTTATGATCGTCCGATGGCATTCAATCAGGAGAAGTTTTGAATAACTGAACCAATTTGTTATGCTGATGGAACATATCTTGCAAATCGAAAACCATTTTTTTCGCGTGTTGGTAATAATGGCACACCGACTATCAGCTTCGTCTTCCGCGTTCCCGATAAAATATAATTGCCAAAATGGGTGGTATGCGTTCTCGAAAGGTAACGAAGAGCCAGCTCGATGGTATATTTGACCTTGAATCTGAATAAAATATACGATAGAACGTTTTTTTGACTACCTAACAAAAAGGTATTCTGTGCGGGGAAATCCCTCCCTCCCTAGCAATTTAGTGTGTAGCTGCCACCACATTGTAAGAGATCGGGCAGATGCTAAAGGTTTTCAAAAATTTCAAAATTTCAAAAACAAAAAATAGATACACATAGACACATACACACATACATACATACATACATACATTAAACATATCTGATGAAATACAAAACCAGTTGTAATACAATTCTCTAAATAAACGAATACTTGTCTACAAAAAAACAAAAAAAAATCTATTGTATTTTTGTTCTTACCTTCATTTTCCATACATTTTGAATGCGTAGCAAAAGCAAAAAAAAAGGTTGCACCAAACACACATACCCCCTCTCTTCCCACCATCCCTAGCAATCTAGTAACGTGCCATCTCATCTAGCCTCTAAGATTCTGGTTATCTGGGATGTTAGTGATCAGGGTGTGTGTGTGTGCGTGAGTGTAAACAAAGGTACACATCTTCAACACATTTCTTTATTACCCACTCTTTAGCCATAAACAATCAATCAATTAATAATATCTTCAGACACACAAGAGTATCTGTTAAAACAAAACCACCAAGGTACACATCTTCAACACATTTCTGTATTACCCACTCTTTTAGCCATGAACAATCAATCAATTAATATCTTTAGACACACAAGAGAGCCTGTTAAACAAAACCACCGATGATGGCGATGGTAGCTAATTTTTACCACCGTTACGCATGTGCACGCATGAGAAACATGATCGTGCGCACACCTTCCCCTCCCACAATCCAGTTAACCAGAAGAGAGTGTGGTGATTCTGAAGGAGTGCGGTAGCTTTTTGTATCAAACTCCGTGAATCTGTCGAATTGAACACAGGAATCTGCCTAGGAAAGGAAAACAACGTCAGCAAGAGCCACGGTAGTGCTGCAGTACCTACCTGCAAAACCACGCCACGCTCACAGGTCGGGGAAGTAACTTTTTCCTCAAATCCAATTGGAAACATTGACGCCAGCGGACCCACGGTCGAAGAGGGGGGGAGGAACCGCAGGTAAGTGCCTGAAACGCTTGCTCTCCATCCTTTATTGGCGCCACTTCGTTTGTTCACATGTTTTTTGTGCTAATTTTGGCCAAACATCTTGCAAGTGGTGTTAGGAAACGACCACGGAACAGCTGACATCTGCTGATCAGTCACACCAAACAAGTGTGCGGAAACGATATCAGCGGTGACAACAGCGTTGCCAGACTGAAAGGAAAAAAGGTTCCGGATCAGTGATGAGCAGCCTCCCCTGAACTGAACCGGAACCAGCGGCAGCTTGCAGTACCCCGCTGACAAGCTCGTTCGCATGGGATGATGAAATCCGTTTAGGAGAAGGGCCACGATAGCCAGATCACCAACGCAGCCGATTGAGGCAGGGGAAGAGCGCGCAAAGGTCCTTCCCCATCGTTGCAGCGCCCGCAAGTGGAGCATGCTAGCCCGAGGGGAGAGAGCCATGGCGCAACTGGCGAGGTTTTGGGACAGAAGGTTAGAGAGCTGAGGAAGCCTGATGGTTTTCCGAAGAGATCCATCACCAATCCAATGAGGGATCTGGTAGATGAGATCGATTATCTACAAAGAGAGGTGGAGTCGTACTGGCAGGCGGACAGTGCGGAGCAAGCGGCAACCGCGGAGCAGCCTGCAACCAAGGCCAGCCAGCCGGAAGAACCGGAAGGAACCGAGCGGGTAGGAAAGAGGGCGCGGCAAGAGGCCTGAAATGCCACCCACCCCTCTCCAACCTCACCAACCTCAAAGAAGGCAAAAACATGGGCACAAAAAGTCCCAAAACATAAAGAGTCTCCAAGAAGCCCCAGGAAGGGATGCCGCACCACACAAGGGACAAGGCGAAATTCCAAAAGAGCGAGCGGATGGCTGGGTAACGGTCGCAGCTAGGCAAAAGCCGAAGCCAAAGCAGCACCGACCAAGACCCCCAACGTAGCGATGCTATAGTCATTGCCACCACTGCCGCAGTCCCCATACGCGGACATACCAAGGAAGGTGAAAAACGAGCCAAGCCTTCGAGGAGCTGGGCCAATCGGCAAGGGGTTCGACGCACAGCGAAAGGAGAAATTCTGCTAGTCCTGAGAAATCGGCGGACCCGAAAACTCAGGAAATGCAGGCAGCTGTCAAAGAGGCGCTAGGAAGCACGGCCGAAGTAAGATGTCTTACTGGAAACGGTGATCGTGGAGGTAAAGGACATAGACGAGGTGTCCACCAAGAGGAAGTGCTAGCGGAGCTCACAGAGCAGGCAGGGGTGGACGTCAATGAGGCTGCAGTCATTGCCATCAGACCAGCTTTACAGGAGCACCCAGACACCGACGCTGAAAGTCCCACCGGCAGTAGCAGGCAAACTTATGGAGAAAAGGAAGAATCCGCCTGGGATGGGGGTATTGCAGGATACGACCCAAAATAACACCTAAAAGATGCTATAAGTGCATGGAGTTTGGGCACATCGCGCTGAACTGCAAGAGTGCTCAGGAATTCAAAGAGCTGCTATAACTGCTCAGGAGCGGATCATCAGGCCAAAGACTGCAAAAGTCCAGCCAACATGCATTGTTTTGCAAGCGCCACCGGGGAAGCGGACACGAAGCACCAAACGACGAGTTCGAGGTGCCCGCAGTACCAAAAAGGCGATCCAGCAGACGAGGGACAGATGAAAATCCTCCAACTCAATCTCAACCACTGCGAGGTGGCCCAGCAACTACTGGAGCAAACCATAAGAGAGCACCGTATTGACGTAGCCGTCATAAGTGAGCAGTACCGCAAATCGTAACTCCGGTGAGTGGATCGCTGATTGCAACAAAAAGCAGCGATATGGAGCTGTGGGAGTCCCATTTGCATGCAACTAACAGTCGCGTGCCGGAGATGGATTTGCCAGAGTGAGGCTCAACGATGTCCACGTCTACAGCTGCTATTTGCCACCGAGCCTCACGTTGCAACAGGCGACTGCCGTGTTGGAAGGTATTGCGGATGATGCACGGACAAACACCCTACACTCATAGCCGGTGACTTTAACGCATGGGCAACAGAGTGGGGATGCCCGCGAACCAACGCAAGGGGGCAGGCACTCTTGGAATGCTTTGCAACGCTCGATGCCGTATTGCTAAACACAGGCACCCAGCAGACATTCTGCAGAGCAGGAACGGGGTCTATAATAGACCTAACGTTCGTGAGCAGCAGCCTTAGCTCGAGAACAACCTGGAAGGTCAGCAACCTATACACCGGAAGCGATCATCAAGCCCTGATTTGCGAAATCCAGGATGCGAAAACACACAACGCGTTCCTAGGCAAGCAGATCGCGTACAAGATCGACACGCTAGGAGCCAGATATGGTCCGAGCTATGTTCGAAATTTTGAGACTAGCGGACAGCCGCTGAAAAGAGCAAGCCAATTGGCTATCCAAAACGCTGGCTGCATGTGACGCCTCCATGTTAAGGAAAAGCCCGACCCTGGTAGGCGCAGGCCAATACTGGTGGAATGCAGATATAGCCAGTGCCAGGCGGAATGTCACCAAAAAGACGGCAATATCAACGCTCAAGAGGATCCCTTGGAATTCGAGAGGCTCCAAGGGGAATACAAGGAGAGCAGACGCCTCCTGAAGAGGCAGATCAAAGAGAGCAAGCGAAAATGTTGGAAAAGCTCTGTGATGATGTAGATGCGAACCCTTGGGGCTACGCATTACAGGCTGGTGATGAAAAAGCTGCGAGTGTTCAGCCCCCGCCGCCAATGTGTGCAGATCTGCTGGAAAACATTGTGGAAACTCTTTTCCCAGAATATCGGCAGTCCAAAGGGTGATGGACAGAATCCAGCCACCCGAAATTAAAGCCACTACAGGAGCAGAAATCCTCGAAGCCATAAAGCGGACCAAGGATGGCAAAGCCCCCGGACCTGATGGTGTCCCAAATGTTGTACTACGCATTGCAATGGAGTCAAATCCACAAGCGTATGTGGGGCTCTTCAATGCGTGCATGGCCGAAGGAACTTTTTCCCAGACCATGGAAGCGACAGCGGCTGGTACTTATACCCAAAGGCAACAAGCCGACTGAGGAGCCATCATCCTACAGACCACTCTGCATGCTGGACACAGTGGGTAAGATACTCGAGCGCATAATTCACTCGAGGCTGGAGGAAGCAGTGACGCATCAGCTCTCACCGAGGCAGTATGGGTTCCGCAAAGGTAGCTCTACGGTGGACGCAATCGGCGAGGTATGCGAAATAGCAAAAGCGAGCTATAGATGGCACCCGATGGATGTATGGAAGCAAAGAGTATGGCATAGTGGCAACACTCGATGTCCAGAACGCGTTCAACTCGCCTGTTGGGACCACATACTGGAAGCGTTAAAAAGTTCCAAGTACCGGCGTATCTACAGATGATTATCTCCGACTATCTGCGATACCGAGTGGTCATATTCGAGACAGATAAGGGAACACGTGAGCACCAAATCACTGGAGGTGTTCCCCAAGGATCGGTACCGACCGCTGCTGTGGAACATCATGTATGATGGAATTCTGAAGATGGACATGCCAATGGGAGCCACGGTGGTAGGTTTGCCGACGATATTGCTATAGTCGCAGTGGCAAAATATAAAGAAGAGGCAGAAGGAATCTGCAACGACGCCGTAGATCGTGCCAAATCGTGGCTATCCGGGGGGGACTGGCTCTAGCCACCCATAAGACCGAGGCGGTGCTCATAAGCAGCAGGAAGGTGGTTGAGACGGCCACTATCCAAGTTGAGCCTCCACTATAAGGTCCAGCGCAAGTCTAAAGTACCTGGGAGTCATGCTAGATCATAGACTCAGTTCCAAGCAGCACATGGAGTATGCCAGCAGCAAAGCCGGTAAAGACAGCAGTTGCCTTGCTCGAATAATGGCAAACACTGGAGGTCCGGAAACAGCCGAGGCGGATGCTTTTAGCGAGCGTAGTCAGCTCGACGCTGATGTACGCTGCGCCAATATGGGCAGATGCAGTGAGGCATAAGTCGTATGCCCGCGAATGCAACGCGGCGTAGAGATTGTGCGCTCCTGAGGGTATGCTGCGCATTCAGGACGGTATCCCAAGACGCCGCACTAGTGGTGGCAGGGATGATACCTATCCACCTGTTGGCAACAGAAGCCTCAGGGTTAAGGACACACCGAGGCACGAATGAACAGGAGTCCAGAGATGACGCAAGGCAGCGCACAATGAGGCGATGGCACATGGTTTGGGACAATAGCAGCAAGGGGCGTTGGACCCATAGGCTAATCCCGGACGTACAGAGTTGGCTGAGCCGCAAGCATGGACAAGAACAGTACCACCTGACCCAACTGCTGACAGGACATGGATGCTTCAAATCCTACCTGCATAGGTTCAAGCACGAGGACGACCCTTTTCTGTGTGCTCTGCACGGGGGTCGCCGAAGACGCAGAACATTGCTTCTTTGAATGTCCTAGGTTCCAGCATGATCGGGAAGTCCTCAGCAACAAACTTTGAAGGGCACCTGCTGTTGCAAAACCTGGCTCAATGCCTACTGGAGTCGGAACGAAACTGGGCTGCGATAAGCAAACATGGCCGCAGTAATGTTAACCAAACTGCGTCGCGAAGAAAGAGCACGCAAGGAAAGGAGATAGACAGAAATTCGTCAAATAGATGAGCCGAAAGAGTTTCTGGCATCTCCGCCCGGCGAAGTAATGTCTTCGCGACAGTCCTGCCGGGACCCGGGCTTGGTGGGTATACTGGTTTTTTGGGTTAGAGTCCAACAGAACCGGCGCTACGCGCTGAGTCGGCATTGAGCTTTCCATACACACAAAAAAAAAAAAACAATCCAGTTAACCACTGACGCATGAGCATGTGTGCCCTATTGATAATAGCCCGTCCCTGTATCGTTACTAAGGTGTGTGTAAACATGATCATGCAAGCACATTGGTCATCAATACCCCCGCCACCTATCACCGTCTGAACCACTTACGCATGAGTCCGTGAACCCTTTTGATATTTATGGGTCATTAATTACCCCTCCCCACCTAATACCACAGTAATGTAACCCAGAGTAGCTGATAGTCAAAACCACCTCTGCCTTTTTTATTTATTTAGGTCAAAAACCGCCTGCGGCTTTCAACATAGAGGAATGTAACCCTTTTTCCGTAATTAACGATCGTTAATTGCCTTCCCACACCCCAACCTGTCACTTTTACCATAATTAACGATCAATCACTACCTCCCCCACCTCCCACCTGTCACTTTTACCATAATTAACGATCAATCACTACCTCCCCCCCCCCATCTGTCACTTTTACCGATCATTAATCACCCCCCACCACCACCTGTCAAATTAAAAATGATGGTTTTTGTTTGAAACCAACATTATTACACTACTAAGATATATTTCCATGTTTCGGTGTACCGGAAATCATCGTCACTGACAAACCTCAATTTAAAAGCCGTGTCTTTGAAGATTTCCTCTCGATTTATGGCGTCCAACACATGTGTACTGGCGCATATGCACTACAGTCGAATGCCGCAGAAAGGGTAAATCGATCGATCAATGCTGCCTTGCGAGCATATATTCGTTCTGATCAACGGGAATGGGACAGCTTCTTATGTAGTATTAACAGCTCCCTTCGAAGTTCGATCCATCAGTCGATAGGTGGCTCACCATACTTTATAGTGTTCGGGCAACAAATGATTTCCCATGGGAAGGATTATAATCTGTTGAGAAGAATCTAATTGCTAACCGAAGGCACAGCGAACCTTCCAAGAGCAGACGAGTTCCAAAGAATAAGAGATGATATTGACAAACACTTGAAAAAAGGCGTATGATAAGAATCAAAGTACATACAACCTTCGGTCGAAAGTACGTACGTTTGAGATTGGGCAAGAAGTTATCAAAACGAAATTTTCGTTGAGTAAAGCGATAGACAGCTTTAGTGCTAAGTTGGCTCCAATTGGTACCAAAGCTCGTATCAAGAATAAACTGGGACAATCGATCCACCTTTTTTAGAAGATATGAATGGTAAGGAGTTAGGAATTTTTCACGCGAAAGATATCTGGTGATGTTCGCTAAGGAGTTTTATTTTTTTGTAATCGCTTTTTCTCTTAGGCCAGCACCCTAAGATAAAATCTGGTGGGGGTGTTGTAAGGGTGCGAGTGATTTTGTACGTGTAAAAACATTTCAGAGAGCCATACCACGTTTTTACGGAGGCGACTGTAAAGCTTTCATATTTCACACAGCTATGCATAGGTTCGTAGACGCTACTGTAAAGCTTGATCGTACGCAAGCTCAACTTGCATGCATTTCGTACCAAAGCTGATAAGCTAATTGGACTTTTCTCCACTCACTTTCCACGATCAAAGCTAATTGGACTTTTCCCCGCATTCCAAGACCAAAGCTAGTTGGACTTCTCCCCACAGTCCAAGCTCCCCCTAGGATTGCGCTCTGAGCCTGACTGCGTTTTTTTTTTTTTCCAATTTGGGGACGTGGTCCAGTGCAGATGTGCTAATATTGGCATTGTTAAGTATAATATTCAACATCGTGTGCCTTAAAACGAAAAAATAAACTGCGATTTAAATCCAAGTGTTGTTCGGCCAATTATAACCATCCGTTCAAATAAAAGTGGGATAGAGTCGTACCTTCATACAAAATGCGCTCTAATATATATTTCGGCCCTAATTTGGAAAAAAATCTATATAACCGGATATAACCTCAAGATACGGTATGTAGTAGGGTGATATGGAAACTCGGTCTTAACCACAGTCTACCACAGGGTGCCTCCGACGTGTTCCCGCACAGCCGCTGTATTTTTGGCATCATCACCGGCTACCGTACCTTTTTCGGTGTAGAAGTGGTGATTGCCGCCGGCCCCTGACACAGCTCGTGGCCCCATATTTCCCCTGGACCTGTGGTCAGGCATGGGCCACTAAGGCGGAGCATCGATGTGAGGACTAGGACGGGACATAAATACCATCTAGAAATCCTAGATTCTCAGCTATGAGTCCACTATGTGCCGTTGGACCGTGAAAGACCAGGGAGAAGAAAACCCCAGGTGGCAATAAGGGTAAACGCCACTACTAGCCCTAGAAGTGTAGGAAAAAAAATGGATCGTCATCTCGCGCGATTCTGCTGGAATTTTTGATTAGTATCATCGCGTAACTGGAGTTTACTTTATTTAAATACTTATGAATAAGTCATACTTATATGTTTATTTCGATTTGCTTTAGTTATGCGCCGCTAACGACATTTAACCCATCATTCCCTACACATAAACTCATCTTTTAGCTTCATCAACGTCGACAGGCCTGCTGACTTCGATGGACTCAACGAATTGTGAGTACCGCCCATCCGGTGTAAGCATGCATTCACGATGCATACATATAAAGAAATGGTTAAGCTAGCCCTAACGGCTAGCTGTGATTTACGTATGTATGTGCATGAATTCCGATCATTCCAGGTGAGCTTTTTGCGCCCGCCGAGTTTTTGCCGATTTGGTAAACTTTAATTAGAAGCATATGCACATGCACACGTATATCATTTATTTTGCACATGCGAGCTTTTATGTGCATGGCTAGCAACTTCGAGACCTTTTTCGAAGAGCTTTCTGTTTATATTCTCTTCTATTTTTCTTATTTTCTCCCATTCTCGTTTGTAAGTGAAATTATGAAGTTAAGAAAGAAAACCGTAAACATGACTACACATTTATATTCTCGTTAGCATATATCTTCTTATTAGTTAAGACACATCATGTATAATTAGTATTTCTTTTCTTACTATTATACGACTTAAAATGAATTTCTGCTAGATTCTTATAAAAACATTCCTCTAGCAACCAGCTCCTGTGTAACGTATATAGGTAGGCTCGATGGAGTCCTACAGGTAGGGTGGGTACAGACGGAGAGCTCTATCATCTTGGTTCTCCGGTTTCGAAAGGAGTTTCTTTGTTTTTTTTTCTTTGTCTACGAGTTTTTATAGTAATGCAGATGTCGAGGCAGCACCGAACCCACGCCAATCTCCCTGAGCTAGGCCGTCCAACCAGTAGACAGAGGGGGGCAGGCCGAAACGGCTCCTACCGTGTTCGTTACAGAATGTCGCCTCAGCTGCAATACGTACAGTACAGTACCTTTTCAGAAAAAGCAGCGATTCTGCGCTAGAGCTCCTCATGAATACACACCCCTGTGTTGCTCAGATGTCACCGATGACGAATCAACGGCACCGCCGACAATGAACGAAATTGAGTATCTCGTACGAGACACAATAGCACCAGAAAATATTATCTTCGTTATCTTTCGTAGTGACCAGACGTGTTTTTTTCTTGCGCTCCGCTTCTTTCTTTTATTTATTAAAAACAGCCGGTGTTTGTCCTAATAAAGTTACTAAATTTCTCTCTAACTGAGTTGCTTTCCCCAATCCGCGGGTACATGCCTATGAATTGTGTAAAGACACAAAGTATTTTATAAATTTGTGCGTCAGTGTTTGTGTTGTTGCTTTCCGTAAGCACTTAAATAAAAGCCGCTCTATTGTTTTAGCTTTTTCTATCTCTCTATCACCCAACATTCTGTGGAGTAGCGCTCCCACTCACAAGCTGTTGCTGCAGTTCTCTTATTTTTTCGATTTCCTCTTTAAGCATAGCTTTTAGCAATTGCTTGCACTGTGGTCTGATTGCTAATTGTTTTAAATTTTTTCGCCGATCAGCCGAACATTCCTTTGCTGGCTTTGCGACAGCGTCGTGCACGCAAAAGTGTTTCACAACATAACGGACTGCAATATAATTTTGAGGAATGCCCCCTGGGACCAGGGCTCGTTACAATCTTTATTAAGATAACCTATTCTTAGTACTAAGATAACCTACTTCCACATATATATATATATATATATATATATATACACCAACAACACCACAGCAAACATTACTCCACAAATTTCACAAACACTGTAAATTTGTAAGCCACACGCACCGATCGATTTCGCGAAATCGACAAACGCGCCAAATAAGAACTTCCATCATATACACAAAACCAACAACACCCTCTCACACAATCCACTCCCAAGTTACAAAACTCCACGCAGGTCATTTCTCGGTGCAACCGAGTCAATGACCAAAGTATCAAGACCCTAAACTACACTCAGCTCATTTCTCGGTGCAACCGAGGCAATGACCGTGTCGCTGGCACGAGTGCAGAACCCGACACCCTTACATTAACCAGCCAGCCGCCGCCAATCCAGGCTATGAACAAATGGAGAGTATACGTAATTGGAATGAAAATAAAGATTGTTACGGATTGCAATGCTTTTTGCAATGACTATGAAAAAACGAGACGTTCCATTAAGAGTGACACGCTGGGTGATATTTTTGCACGATTTTGAGGTTGAGCTTTAAGAAAAAACCATGTCTTCTATTAGAAAGAATGGGACGAATTGGACGAATGGGCAAGCGTGGTTGTTAAGGTGTTAGAACAAGGATCGTACCATTTTTTTTATATGCAGTATGGCATTTTGCATAATGATCCCATTAAGAAACTCATTGTTATACCTTCCAGCATGGAAAAAAGAAAAGAAAAAAAGAAGAAAAAAAGGCCCATAGGTAAGGTCATTTTGGAGTAAAGAAGACTGCCGATCTGGTACAAAGAGATTATTATATACCGAGCTTGGTGAGTAAGGTGGAGATAATTGTCTAATCATGTTTGGAACGTATCGTGAGTGAGGCTAAACAGGGTCAGAAAGAAGGTTTTCTGATAAGGAAGACGAACCGTTGAATACTTTGCATATTGATCATGTGGGACCAATGGAGATAACTAAAAAACGGTTCAATCATATTTTGGTAGTAGTGGATGCTTTCTCGAAGTATGTGTGCTTGTACCCGACGAAGAGCATTGGCAAAATCTGAGTTTTTGGAAACTGACACGAGTCGTTACTGACCGAGGTACGGCGTTTACTTTAAACGTATTTATGGTATACTGTGATTCACAAAACATACAGCATTTGCTTATTGCCACTGGGGTGCCGAGAAGGAACGGGCAAGTTGAGCGTTTAAAACGGACAGTCTTATTATTGTTGACCAAGTTGTGTGCAGAGGATCCTAAGGCATGGTATAAGAATGTCGCAAGGGTGCAACAGTTAATAAATTCTTCGCCGCCTAGGAGTACTCAAGTGTGTCTCCGTTTAAGATTTTGACAGGCCTTCAGATGAAGATGGTATATGATATGGATTTAAAAGGCATTTTGGAAGACGAATTTCTAGCTGAATTAAACACCGAAAAGGAAGAGCTACGCGAGACTGCGAAAGAAAATAAAGCCAGAATGCAGGAAGAGAATAGTAAGACGTACAATAAGAATCGAAAAAAAGAAAGCGAGTGCGAGATTGTCGAATTGGTTGCCATCAAACGAACACAGTTTTGGGCAGGATTTAAGTTGAAGCTAAAATATTTAGGACCTTATAGAGTAGTACGTAAATTGAGGCATTGTAGATATTAAGTCGAAAAGTTGGAGGTTACAATGAGGACCTTTAACAACATCGCGAAATTATAAGTTACCGGGCTTCAAAACAAATCACCACCGGGAACGACTTGAGTTTACGATCGAAGCCAAGCATCTTGGTGACATACTTGACTCGGAAGAGAAAGACCGTGTTAATGAAGAAAAAGGGCAATGGTAGCTTTCTGCATCTGTAGGAAGACTTTTGGACGACCATGGTGCTTAAACCTCACATCATCCTTTGGATGTATGGTGGATGGCGGCTAACACTAGATCCCAGCTAGAGAACTTCCGTAGAGTCCAACGGTCAGCATACCTTGGGGTCATCGGATCTCTCAAATCCACCGCACACGCTGCTCTGGACACCCCTGCTAGACCTGGAATCAATAGACCTCCACCTTAAGTGCAAGGCTGGGGCAGCGCCGTGAGGTTTTTAAGCGCGCGGTTCCTCAAGCCATCGGCTTTATGGCCACGCCACTATATTTCGTGAGGAAGATCGGTCTGGCCGTGTGACTAATGCGTTTCGGAGTTATAATGGAAAATAAACTTTGACGGTCACATACTTGTCAGGGACGAATGAAAGGAAACACTTTCCTTAAGGCAGAACAATCTCTCCGTCTTTACCGACGAATCGAAAGATAGCCAAAGGGACAGAAGCTGGAACTTTCTAAGGTATGTCAAATGTATGCTAACTAAAAAAATTATATAAATGAAATTGTAAAACAAATAAGAATGAATGTTCTGTTTATCGTTCTCAAGTGAAAGATTCAATTTATTATAATTTACACAAAAAAACGAGAAAGAACGTACGGAGTCACATTTATACCCGTACACAGTCTGTACACATGTGAATTATGTGGAATTTTCAAATGTTGCATCAATTTTACATTTTACATTTTCCATTTGTTTGCTGCATCTGTCATCTACATCTACATCAGTTCTCACAGCAACATACGTACACTGCACAAGGCAGAGCGTGTGAGAGCAGTGTGTGAGTGTGAGAGAATCAGTGTAGCGGGGGTGGGGCAGCTCGCTACTGAAAATTCATTTAATCATTGTGGCTATAATAATGATCTGATCGAGACCAGATTCGGGAATCTGGTAGATATGACCATTCTCTACGATGCTGCACTTTTCGTTTTTTTCTATCTTCAAAATTGTGGATTTTCGTCTTTTATAGGTGCGGGAGGGGCATGGCAAAATTTTGAAATAAACTTGCACTGAAGAGATATCACAGGAGTCAGGACAAAAAGTTTGGTTGCTCTAGACTTTATAGTCTCTGAGATCGAGGCGCTCATTTGTACGAAAAACCAAATCGACTCGCTTTTTGTGTGAGTGCGAAAAAGAGCAAATGATGTTTCTCGAGATGGTTTCTCTATTGTGGCTATATTAATGCATTTTTCGTTTTCTGCTTTCTTCAAAATTGTGGACGCCACAGATGTGCGCTCATTTTGGGGGCGGAAGTGGGTGGGGCGAAATTTTAAAACAAATTTCTAGGAGTAAGATATAACATCAGTCTGGAAAAAAAATGTGGTGGCTCTAGCTCTTACAGCCTCCGATTAATTTGGGACAAACAAGACGGACGGACAGACAGACACACAGACGGACAGACATCGGCTATTGATGCTGATCAAGAATATATATACTTTATAGGGTCGGAAATTATTCCTTCTCTATGTTTCACACATCCAATTTTACCACAAATACAATACACCCTTTTTTACTTTTCGAGTACGGGTATAATTAGGTCTGTGGCATCCATAGCTTTGAAGCTTAGAATCATAGAAAATGACTGTATTTAACAGATTGCTGAATCTGTTTGACATCGGAATTTTTTATTATAGCAAAAATATGAAATTTATTTGCCATATCTAACCTTTTTCTTAACCCAACCCACTCTTTTTCGATCGCACACTCTGTTTTATGCAGTGTGTATTCTATGGTGGAGGAGAACGAGCTTGAAAAGAAAGAGAAACAAATTGAAACAGATAAATTATTTTAAGGAGATATGACGTTTTGTGTCGCTGTTATCGCGACACTACTCTTATACCCGTATTCAGTCAGTAGACAAGTGTTTATGTAGGATTTTTAAAAATATTTTGTCATTTTTTACATTTTATATTGTTTCCTGCATCTGTCATCTACGTTTACATCACTTCTTACAACAACACTACACGAGTGAAGGGTTAGCGGCTGGCTGCTGAAAACTAATTTCATCATTGTAGGTTCAATAATAATCCGATCTGAACCAAATTCCGCAATCTGGTAGATATGGTCATTCTCTACGATACTGCATTTTTCTTTTTTTTCTATCTTCAAA
Source organism: Drosophila bifasciata (assembly GCA_009664405.1). Classification (NCBI taxonomy): domain Eukaryota; kingdom Metazoa; phylum Arthropoda; class Insecta; order Diptera; family Drosophilidae; genus Drosophila; species Drosophila bifasciata. The sequence continues at coordinate 30,344,115 of CM019044.1, forward strand.
ATTGTGTACTTTCATCTTTTGGGGGGTCGGAAGGGGCGTGACGAAATTTTGAAATATACTTGTACTGAAGTGGTATCACAGGTATGAAGTGGTATTTGGTTGTTTTAGCTCTTATAGTCTCTGAGATCCAGGCGTTCATCTGTACGAATGGGCACGACACGTTGGTGTGTGAGTGCGAGCGAGAGGGAACCATATTTCTCGAAATTGTTATCTCCATAATGGAGATATATAGCCATAATGGCTATACTTATAATCCGATCCGATTCAAATTCGAGCTTCTTATAGATAGGCGCTTTCTCTATGATTCTGCATTTTTAGTTTTATGTTATCTTCAAAATTGTGGACGCCACAGATGTGCGCCCTTTGTGGGGGTGGAAGTGGGCGAAATTTTGAAACATTTTTCTAGGAGTGAGATACCACATCAGACTGGATAAGAAGTTTGCTTGCTCTAGCTCTTATAGCCTTTGAGCAATGGGCGACAAACAAGACGGACAGACAGACAGACGGACAGGCGCGGACGGACAGACAGGGCTATATCGACTCGGCTATTGATGCTGATCAAGAATATATATACTTTTTATAGGGTCGGAAATTATTCGTTCTCTAAGTTACACACATCCACTTTTACCACAAATACAATATACCCTTTTACTCTTCGAGTACGGGTACATAAAAAAAACATATCTACTGACTGAGTATTAGGTATAAAAGAAGTGTCGCGGCATCTACAGCAGATAACAACGTTTCCGCTCGTTATATAGGACCAGCGTTCAGCCACGTTGTAGCATATTGTGGTTGCCTGGATGAAAATGAAGAAAAGCCTACGGTTCATATAAATATGATGACAAACAAAAAATCGGTTCGGACTAGAGACAACGATCAATTTGTATATATAAAGAGAAGTTAGAATTATAAAAAATAAAAAGATATATGGAAACATTATAATTTTTTGATTACCTGGGTACGGCACAAAAGTGCAACAAAAAAGATTCCAACTATGATAAGTCAACATCCCTGATCCAATATTTATATTCAAAGGAATTAAACACCACGCAATTCCTAAAATGATATATGAAATTTAGAAAAATTATGAGCTCCGATCAAAATGTCACGTCTTTGTAATAATTACCACGATACGACTATTGCAGTTTTTTATTAAATTAACGGTACTAGTACTCATAACGGATTTTATGGTGGTATGGTTTGGGGTTGCAACGCAAATGTACTTACAGATGACGAGGGGGGATTACATGACGTGGGATTACATGACGTGACATTAACAATGAGTTACAGAAAGCCAGGGGAGAAAGTCATCAGCTCCTGTAGATAATCACGTCGAAAGATTGCGAAGATATTCCCAGTGTCACGGGCTCAATAAGTCGCTTAACGACTAACATATGACAGCACTAGGTCCGTTCAGTATGAGTGTGTAAATCCATCAGAAAATAAATATACTATTTGGGCTTTAGCAGCATAAACAAAAGATTTGTATCTATGTGTTTCCCTGTTTGTTCACACGTCGTCCTGTAATTATACCCGCACTCGGAGAGTTAAAGGGTACATTGTATTTGTGTAACACAGAGAAAGGAGCGTTTCCGACCCATAAAGTACATATATTATTGATCAGCATCAATAACCGAGTCGATATAGCCATGTCTGTCTGTCCGTCTTGTTTGTCGCCCAGTGCTCAGAAACTATAAAAGCTCGAGCAACCAATTTGTTTTCCAGACTGATGTGCTATCTCACTCCTACAAATGAATTTCTAAATTTTTCCGGCCCCACAAAGGACGCACATCTGTGGCGTCCATAGTTTTGAAGTTAATAGAAAACGATAAATGCAGAATCATAGAGAAAGCCCATATCTATCAGAGGCCTGAATCTGCATCGGATCGGGTCATAGGTATAGAAACAATGGAGAAAACCATTTGAGAGGCATCGTTCCCTATTGCACACATCAACGCGTTGGTTTTGCAATTCATTCAAAATGAATGCCTGGAACTCAGAGACTATAAGAGCTAGAGCAACCAAACTTTCTGCCCAAAATCCTGTTATACCACTTTTTAGCACACTTCAAATACAATTTGTTTCAAAAATTTCGTAACGATCCCTTCCTTGGAGTTGGCCCCAAAACGACAAAATCGACAATTTCGAAGAAAAAAAAAAGCAAAAAATTCATCATCGTTGACCTGGTTCAGATCAGATCATAACTATAGCCACAATAATAAAATTAATTTTCAGCAACAATTAGAGCTTTAATACAACTAAAAAGTTACAAAGTTACAAAAGAAAATACTAATTACGTGAAAAGTATGACAGTCTTAGTGATTAAAGTAGAGGAAGGGAATTAGTGGTGGATATTATATGGTAGAGGGAATTCTAGTCTGAGCATAAGATTCCAAACGGTTTATCATCGTTCATTCTCTTTGTCATCATCGTTCGTTCTCTTTGTAGTGACCAGATATGGTTTTTCTTGCGCTCCGCTTCTTTCTTTTATATATTATAAACAACCGGCGTTTGGACTAATAAATTTAATAAATACATTTTAATTTGATTTTCTATCCAAGTCCGCGGGTGCATGCCTAGTTTTTGTGTATAAACATGACGTTTTTAATCGATTTTGTGCGTCGGTTAATTGTGTTTTTGTTGTTGCTTCCAGGAAGTAAGAAAATACATTTGGCCGCTCTCTTTGTTTTACATTTTGTCTAGGAACTCTCTCTTTCTATATCACCTAAACTTAACTAACTGTTCGTTCTCTCGCTCATAAACCTTTTCTGCAGTAGCTCTCTACTTACAAGCTGTTGCAGTAGTTCTCTCTCTTTTTCTTTTCGATTTCTTCTTTAAACATAGCTTTTTAGAAACTGCTTGTGCTGTGGTTCGATTGCTATTTGTTTTGAACTTTCTTTTTGTTATTGAAAAAAAAAATTAAAAACTAAATTATGGAATTTTCTGTGGTCTGCGCAAAAAAAACCAGCAAGAAGCAGATCACTCACGATCAGCCGAACATACCTTGCTGGCTTTGCGAAAGCGTAGTGCACGCAAAGTGTGCAGGTATTTCTGGCCGTAGTGGGTGATGCCATCTCACAACGCAACGGTCTGCATTATAGTTGTGAGGAATGTCGTGCGGTCGAAAACGAAATGTGCTCGTTTATGGGGCAGACGAGGAAAGTGACTTTAAGGAGCTGATCGTGGGCTTTTAGCAATACGATCGGCTCTTAGCCATGGACACTCAGTGCAGCAGTTTACAGCTGTTGGCTGAGTCTCCGCGGCGCAAAAAGAAGTCCCTCCGCGGGACTTGCAAGTGCCAACTGCCTCACGCCCGCCGGCATCTGAAAAACTAACTCCGACCATTCCGTCATCGCAGCAGTTGATTTCGTTTGCCGCTTCAAGGGCATCGGTCGAATACATCACTTCGGAGATCGTGCAGCCGACTGTAGCGTCCGTGTCCGTAAAGTCCGTACCAAACTCCATAGCTATCCCATCCATTACGAACCCGCCAGTTGTTGTACGTCCGGGACCACCGGATATTGCCATCACAGGTACCGCACCTGTGGTGCCAAAACACTGGTGGGTGTCCCCCAAAAGCGGCAAGTTTTTTTGTCTCTCGGCTTGCCCCTGATCCTACATCTAATTATGTAACTGCTTTTATGCAAGGCAAAATAAAAGCCGAAGGCCCAAAAGGTGGAGAAGTTTAATTTCGCTTATGCCAGGGAGATAGCTTCTTTTTAAGATAAGCGTCTCCCCATCTCATTTCGACACCATTTGCTCTGCCAATTTTTTGACCGGAGCGCGGATTTTGTGAAAGAGTATAAGGCTAAGAAGAAGAATAGGCCCCATAACTCTCCCCGGCAGTCAGACCAGTGCTCAATCCTCATCTTCCCGCTCTACTTCCACCCATCCAAAAACTAGTTTCCTCTCTTTTAGTTACTTACCAGAATGCTAGAGGCTTACGTAATAAGCTCAGCATTCTCTATCTTGAAAGTTTCACATTTTGTCCCATATTATTGTGTTAACTGAAACCTGTTTAAAAGCCGGACATCCTTAGTTCGAAGTTTTGGCAGATCGGTACACAATATTTAGAAATGACCGTTTGTCTCGACGTGGAGGAGGGGTTCTCATCGCAGTGGACTCTAACTTCACGTCGGATCATTTCATATTCCAGGTTCAACAAGACCTGGAATTCCTGTGTATAAAACGTATTCTTCCAGCCTTTTCTATTTTCATTACCTGCTCGTACATTCCACCGTCTTCGGATATCTCTATATACGAGCAGCACCTGTCCACATGATAGTTCTGAGGGATTTCCATTTGCCAGGCACTGTTTGGTTTTCGGTAAACGAGTCGAACAACCTTGTGCCCATATCACTTATTATGACTGTATTGACGGCTTGCTAGACCTGTCACTGTCTCAAAGTCAACCATGTGAAAAATGCCTTCGGTCGATTGCTCGATCTGTGCTTCGTCTCGGATCCGATAATAGCGTTATTAACCCGAGCCCTTCCGCTCACTATACCTGAAGACTCCTACCATCCTACTTTCGAAGTATCGGTCGATATTGGACCTTCTGTATTGGATCGATCAGGTAAGCTTTCTAAACAGCGGTGCTTTCGTAAGGCCGAGCTTACGAAGCTTAATAGCCTGATAAGGGATTTCGATTGGTCCTCTCTGTACTTGTGCACTGACGTTATGATAGGCAAAAACCTTTTCTATAATGTACTTGACACACTCTTTGATTCTTGTGTCCCATATTTTTGGCCGATTAGATCTGGGAAGTTCTGTTCTCACCACGTCCTGACCGAGTCCCCTGCTGTGTACTCAGGTACTGCGCCGACATTTCATCGCTCCAGCCCCTTGTTGGCTCCTCACACCCTCTGCGGTGGTTTCTCTTTGCGAGAATTACATTGGTTGATGATCTTGGTGTTAAACTAGACCCCAAGTTAAAATTTTCTGGACAGATTTCTACCATGGTAAATAAAGCCATGGGAGTGCTTGGGTTTATAAAGAGGTGGTTAAAGGAATTTGACGACCCCTATATAACGAAGACTCTCTATATTTCGCTTGTTCGTCCGGTTTTAGAGTACGGCTCGTGTGTATGGTGTCCTCAGTACAAAGTACACCAAGACCGTATAGAATCAGTCCAGAAAAACTTTTTACTTATTGTTCTGCGTAGCCTCAACTGGGATGAAGGTGTGAGAGTGCCTTCTTACTCTTGCAGATTGCTCTTAATAGACCTTCCATCCTTACTTAATCGTAGAAAATGCTTGGTGTGATTTTCATGCACAACTTGATGAGCTGCATAAGCTTCACGATTCCTATTAGATACTCTAGAAATCGTATTCCTTTGTACCTTCCACTGTGTAGATCGAATTATTCCTTGCATGAACCGTTTTCGATCTTATTCTCGGACTATAATTCGTTCTACCATATAATATCCACCACTAAATCACTTCCTCTACTTCAATCACTAATACTAACATACCAAAACTATAACATTTTTAGAGGACTCGTCAAATTTATACTGCTGAACACGTCAGGGTTATCTATGTCACCCCTGATCAAGTTGTGCGTAAGAAACAAACTAATCATTTTTCTATGTTTTAGTAAAGGTTGAAAGGTTTATTATATGCAATCCGTAGAAATGTCGAAATGTGTTCAGAAAAAAATTAATTTAGGTCTAATTTAACACCAAGATCATCATAAATTGTAATTCTCTAAAAAGAGTGCAAGAAGCCAAAAAGTCCTCGGAGCGATGAAATGTCATTACTTTGAATTTCAAGGCATTATTTGCACAACACCATGGCTGAAAGGTATTGAGATCGGATTGCAAGCGAGAGTGAAATGAATTGTCCTTATACTGGACACAGAGTTTAACGTCATCCGCATACATGAGTACTCGAGATTCTGTTAATACTGAAGGCAGGTCATTAATAAAGAGTGGGAAAATAGGGGGCCTAGATGGCTGCCCTTTGGTACGAAGTAACCTTTAACAGGTGAAGATAAAAACGCTTTTTGAAGAGGACTCTTTGAGGCCTAGAACAAAGAAGCTACAAATCTATTTTAAAAGATTGGACGGAAACTCTAAAAATATGATTAATAATATTTATCTTTTGCGGCACAAAAACAAACAACGTATGTAGCCGGCTTGGAACCAGGCAAAGAGGCAAGAGGCGCAGCTGACCGTGCAAAAAACGGTAATTAAAGATAAATCCCACAGACTTGCAAAGATAGGCCTTGCCATTTATTAATTTTTACCGCAAAAGCCAATTGAACGTGAAAATGAATCCTCTTGAATTGGAATGGTAGATTAGTTGGAATAATCGTATTCGTGGAATAGGCATTACCTCTTCCTTGAAATTTCCCTTGATGATCGTCGCTTGAATCAAAGTTTTTATCAGTTTCTTGGCGGACAACCGCGTAGCTTTTCACCATTTCGGCAGGTTCAGATTCAGGAACATGATTACGATCGATCTCACCTTTAGCTGTTAAAGTTAATTGTGGTGGTAAGTGCAGCGCGAACCGTTCAATATCCCTGCTTGTCTCCATTCAATACCTTCTGCACTTTTTCTCTTGCGAGCTTATAAGTAATCTTCGACTATTACAATTGCCTCTTCACCTACTTCCATAAAAGAAACAAATGCCAAAACATTTTTCCCTCTATCGCATGTTGGTGATTCAAAAAAATTTCGTTCGTTTAAAAATATGTTTGGGAAATACGAACAACTGAACAAAATCAATTTTTTTCACGTTTGAGGGTTGGATATTTTATTTCGTAAAAACATTCTCCTCTCAAATCCAAACGAAAAAAGACGTATTTTGTCGCTGTTGCCGCGTCTCTACTTTTATACCCGTACTCAGTCTGTACACATGTAAATTATGTGGAATTTTCAAATGTTGTATCAGTTTTTACATTTCACATTTGTTTGCTGCGTCTGTCATCTACATCTACATCAGTTCTCACAACAACACACGTACTTTGCACGAGGCAGAGCGTGTTAGCAGTGTGTGAGTGTAAGAGAATCAGTAGCGGCTATCAACCCTAATAAAATATATTTTATTATGGGTGTAGCGGGGTGGGGCAGCTCGCTACTGAAAATTCATTTTATCATTGTGGCTATAATAATGATCCGCTCGGGACCAGATTCGGGAATCTGGTAACTATGACCATTCTCTACGATACTGCATTTTTGTTTTTCCTATCCTCAAAATTGTGGATTTTTGTCTTTGCGGCGGCAGGAGGGTGGCAAAATTTTTAAATAAACTTGCACTGAAGCGATATCACAGGAGTCTGGAAAAAAAAAAGTTTGGTTGCTCTAGCTCTTATAGTCTCTGAGATCGAGGAGGCGCTCATTTGTACGAAAAACCAAATCGGCTCGTTTTTTTGTGTGAGTACGAAAGAGAGGAAATGATGTTTCTCGAAATGGTTTCTCTATTGTGGCTATATAAATGATCCAATCCGATTCAGATTTGGACCCTGATAGATATGGTCTGTCACTATGATTCTGCATTTTTCGTTTTCTGCTATCTTCAAAATTGTGGACGCCACAGATGAAAAACAATTAAAACAATTTTCTAGCAGTGAGATATTAAATCAGTCTGAAAAAAAAAATTTGGTTTGTTCTATCTCTTATAGCCTTCGAGCAATGGGCGAGAAACAAGACCGACGGACAGACATGGCTATTTCGACGCGGCTATTGATGCTGATCAAGAATATATATACTTTATATGGTCGGAAATTATTCCTTCTTTATGTTACACACATCCACTTTTTACCAATAAATACAATATACCCTTTTACTCTTCGAGTACGGGTATAAAACCGAATTAAAATTTGAGCCAAATCTGCCCAAGCGTTGGGCTTACGTGATGATGCACTATAAATTTTTAGTTCTCCATTTTCATGTATGTAAAATATTGCGGAGCTTTACATGTATTTTCTTTTAGTTTCCTATGTTTTCGTATTTTTGACTGAACAATTTAATTTTCTACATCGCCAATAGTGATTTGTCCGAGAGGACGAGCCACTTTACCAAAAATAAAAGTTCCAATGGAGTCGAATTTGCTAACCCGATTAATCGTACAATTAAGTGTACTTCTGTGTACCAACTGTATTTCTCCTAGTGAATCTTGTAAAAATCTGTTCCTAGCTTCAGCTGCTGTTTATAGGTTCTTTAAGGTTCACCAGTACACCACGGCTTTGGGGAGTACCCTTTAAAACCATTCGAGTAGTCTCTCAAGATTATTATTATTTTATTTTTATTGGCGTCATTGACTTTAGTTTCAAAGTTATCAAATATATTTAATAGATTGATAGTAGCTATTATATAGGCATTCAACTATAGGATAGTGTTAGAAAAACAAAACTAAGAAGAAATTTAAGCATAATAGTAAAAAAATCATGGTCAACGATTTCCTTTTACAGGTAAATGCTTGGAAAAAAAAAAATTACCTCTAAACTTTCACATCGAATATATTTAAAGGATATGAAAAACCTGTTCGAAAGTGGTTTCGAATCGCAGCATGGAACCCATAAAATAAACAAGTACATTATAAATAAGAGGGAAGAGAAAGAGCATGAGTGAGAGGCAGGATCGACGGTAGAACTCGTTTAGAGAGTGGGAGGATGTAAGGATTGAGTTTGATTTGTCAGAATTTACAGGTAAAAAAAAAATCGATATTGATTTTACAGAATTTCCAAAGGAGAAAAAATAACTTAGTCGCCGATTTTCGCCGATAGGATGCGCCACCAAGTAGTAATGATAAAGGCAGTCCCGCATGTTGCAAGTAAATTACAAACTCGCAACATGTTGCTTAAGGATGTGAAACATGATATTTTGTTTTCCCAACTCATTGTTATAAATTTTTTTATTTTAACATTGTTGTGAGCTGCCGGGCTTTTCCGACCGATCCCAAAAAAGTAAAAGTAAAGAGCTTGTTGCCAGCGGCTGCTCCGAACATTGTCCACCCTGCGGAATATCAGGGATTTCCGCATCAGAATCCACGGAAGGACGCAGAGTTTGGCAACTGTTATTACGCCGTCAGCTCCAGGGATGACGTCGACGATTCGAGCTTAGCGGCCCCTTCAATGGAGGCAGCCCGTCGTCCTTGATGCACACAACATCGTTGACCTTGACGGGCGGCTCCACCGACCGCAATTTCGAGCGCTTTTTGAAGCAGAGTTCTGCTGCATGCGGGTGACGTGTTACCAACGATCGCCGATTGTAGCTCAATGACGATAGGTCCGGCTCCGACCGCAAGGGGTCGACCAACTTTTTGGCTCGGGGTGAGGACGCCAAGATCATCCGGACTTTCTGAAAGGGGAAACAAAGGACGGGGTGATTATTCCTGTACGACCAATACCAAGGTCCGAAGCTCTTCGAAACCAAGGATGCCCGTTCCAACTGAAGTGTACAGGTACCGATTAGGCATTTTGACAGCAGCCTCCCAAAGTCCGCCAAAGTGCGGGGATCGAGGTGGGATGAAGCGCCAATCGAAGCCACTGCTCAGGCAGTGCGCGTGAACCATCATCAATGTGTTTCTGACTTAAAAACAGGCGTTTTAAATTCTCCAGCTCATTTCTTGCGCCAACGAAGTTGGTCCCATTGTCCGACAAAATGCATCTTGGAATGCCTCTTGTGGCCGTAAAGCGTTTGAGGGCGGCCAAGAACGAAGCTGTCGTCAGATCCTTCACCAGCTCCAGCCATACTGACTTGGTGGCGAAGCAAATAAACAGAAGTGCTACATTCTGTGGGGCCTTGTTGCGCACATCGGTCTTGTAGTAGAAGGGTCCACAGTAGTCGATCCCGGTCATGGTGAAAGCCGGTGACTTTCCAATCGATCCTTTGGCAAATCTGCCATTATGTGTTTCACGAGACGAGGCAGATATTTGCTGCAGACGATACATTTCCGTAATGCGCGTGAAACTGTTTTTTTACTCCATCTTTAGGCCAATACTGCAACTGAATCATGCCGAGCAGCGACTGCGAGCTTGCATGGTGATGCTTTCGGTGAAAGTACTCAACGACGGCAAATGTTAACGGATGATCCTTCGGTAAAATAATTGGATGGCGAGCATCATAATCAAGCGTTGAGTGCTGAAGTCGTCCACCTATGTGAATTAATCCAACCGAGTCCAGAACAGGAGACAGCAACGCAATGCAGATTGAAGAATCGATTTTCTTTCCATTGGTCAAAGCCTTGTACTCTGAAGACAACGAAGCTCTTTGAACAATACGAAGGAGCATGTGGGTTCCCCACGAATATCCTCGACTGTAAGCTTTGGTGACCTAATCCTTTTGACAAATTTAAAGACATAACCAAAAATTCGTTGCATCGTGCCAAAGGAGTTTATATACTTGAGTGTACGCGAAATGTCCACTCGAGCCGAAGTGAGCAGCACCTTTTGACGAACTTCAGGAAGGTCTCTCTCTGGCAAGCAAGATCTAGGCCAACTATTTTCCTCCCTTTTGTAGAAATTCCGGTCCCTTCATCCATAGAGAAGACTGCAAGAATTCCTGCAGAATTCCTTGGAAATTATGTCAGCCGGATTCAACGCGGTCGGGACATAATGCCATTCCATTCCCTGTGTCACCTGCTGTATGGCAGCGACCCTGTTCGCAACGAAAACGTTGATTTTCGAGGACTCTTCTTTCAGCCACGACAGCACCACAGAGGAGTCTGACCAACAATAGAATTTGCAATTGAGTGCTTCTATTTTCAAGACCTCGCTAACCAAGTGCTCAGAAGCGCGGCACCACAGAGCTCTAACTTGTAAATGCCGATCGTGTTAAGAGGTGCCAGGCGAGATTTTGAACAAAGTAGACAATTCCAAGTGAGGTAACCGTTCGCGTATAAATACACGCTCCAAACGCAGCGAGACTGGCATCACAAAATGCATGTACCTCGAACCTGGCTCCAACTTGAAAAACGTACCGAGGAAAGTCAACGCGGTCAACATCGGCAACATCCTGGCAGAATTGAGTCGACTCACTCTGCAACGCCTGCGGCAAGCTCTCGACCCAGTCCAACTTGCTTTTCCACATCTTCTGTAGAATTATCTTCGCCCTTGTCAACGTTGGTCCGATTAAACCGAGGGAGTCGTAACACCGTGCGATCACTGATAGCACAGTTCGCTTTGTGTGTCGGCCCAGACTGATGTTGGGTGCAAAGGTGAATAAAAACTTGTATGGGATCCCCATACGAGCCTAAGAGTCTTTTAATGTCGCTCCCGTCGTCAAACTTTATCAGGGTTTCCTTGTCGGCCTCTGGGACATACTGAAGCACCTCTCTAGAGCTCGAGCACCACTTTCGAAAATTATCACGACCAAGGAGTTGTGTGGTTTGATGCATGATCTTCCCTCACTTCTTCAACAGAATCGCCTCCTGATATCTTGTCATCAACATAGAAGTCCCGCAAAACGACTTTCGAGCCCAATGGTTACGACAAGGACTCATCCATGGCGAGTTGTTGCATTGCACGGATGGCCAAAAATGAAGCAGGCTTGGTGCCATATGTGACCGTGTCCAGCTTAAAGACTTGGATATTGTCTTTGGGTGAGACACGCCACAAGATACACTGTAACAGTGAATCTGGCTCTGTCACGCTCACACATCGGTACATCTTACAGATGTCTCCGGTAATTCAATCGGAAATGTACGATACCGCACTAGAGTGGTGAAGAGCTTTTGCCTGAATTGTGGGCCTTTCCATTAGGAGCTCATTCAACGAAAATTCACGACGACGTCACTGCGGAGCCATCGAACACGACCCTTAATTTTGTGGACGAAATCTCCTCTTTCAGAACGCAATGGTGCGGCAAGAAGTATTTACACTCTTGAATTTACGAGCTAGACACAGACGACATATGCTTGAGGTCTAAGTATTCTTAATGAATGCCGTTTTAAACTAAACTTGCGCTCCAGGTTCTTAAATCGCCTTTTTGCCTGCAAAACGAATCGCCTAGCAGACCTACATCACGCTTCATCGGCAGATGAACAGAGTATTCCCCGTAGTCAACCTACTGTAGTGCTTTGAAGTGCTCTTCTACAATCCCCTTCACTCTTCTGTGGACATCCTTGAGATTGGCTCGCAGACATGTTCTACTTGGGGAACTGACGAACCAACTCATCTTGAACAACAGGGGTAGGTGCAGGCGTTGATATTTGCGAGCAGTCGATTGCAGCCTCCCGAGAACATCCACGCAAGGAGTGTCTTTTGAAGCAATGGCAATCCCGAAGCTAAATGAATTTGGCCGACGCAAAGCAATTCAAAAATAGATCTGCTCCGATAAGCAAATCAATTCGCTGTGGTACGAAAAAACGACGGTTCAGCAAGCTGTATATTCGACAGTACGCTGCAAGATTCAATGTTGAAAGAATGGTTATGCTGCTGGTCTGTTATCCGCGCAACGGCCGTTATGGACTGCGTTTCGTTAGGATTCATTTGAAAAGTGGAACAATGAATAGGCTTCTGACGTGCTTCAATGCCTCACGCTGCAGGATGGTTTTCATTTTTGCAGAAGGCTTACCGAACTCCCAAACCAAGTGACGAAATGAACTTGAGAAAATCCTGCTCCTCCAATCGGTCATGAGCGACCAGAAAATTCGACTCAACATTTGTTCAACAGATCCAGAAAGACCTTCAGATCATACTCGGGCGCGCTGGGCGAAACTTTTCAACGAGCCAATTGGGGCAAGATGGGGATGAAGTCGGTCGAAGATGGCCATGGAATGCTTGATACGGGGTTCATATAATGCAATCCGTATGGTACTTTGGATCAGCACTAGCCACCACTTCACCAACAAGAGCGCATCTTGACGGCGTGCAATCCGTTAGGGCACAGACGCGAGTCGTTTATATTGTCATCTCTCATTTTGTTTAGTGCATTGCGAATTTATATATTTGATTGTCTAGTTCACAAAAACCTATGCCCGCCGACAAGAACGTTTTTCCAGCAGTTTGCGCAGCTTTAACGATGCGCGCGCAATACCCATGCGGTTAAAGGCAGCGAATGCGGGTAAAAAGCAGCAACTAGAAAATCTTGATTCGACGGCGAACGTCCGTACGTATGTATGTACGTTTGTATGCACTGCACCAGCACCGAGGGCGCAAAGGGACGAACTTTTGTTGCCAGCGGAATCAAGCGCGCACATACGATTGTCGCTGTCCGTATATGTACTCGAGCGGTTGCGATTCCGTTATTGCTGCTGTCCAGCCCAAATAATTTTGTTGAATAGGTATAGGATAAGACGTTTGTTACTAAATCTTTTTTTGCTCTTCGCAATATAGTTGGCCTGGTTTATGTACGCACTAGTGGTATCCAACGCCGCGACGCTCTTTCGTCTCCAAATGTTGCAATTCCGTCTGCCTTTGACGGACAACTTTTCGTTCTATCACCGCCGTAAACAAATAAATTCGAGAACGAATAGGTTATGGGCCCAGGTCTCAGTCTGCCGTACTCATTGAAAGTGATTTGGAAAAACTAATTTGATTTTCAAATGTTGTATCTCGGTCTTACATTTTGCATTTAAATTTGGGTTCGATGTGTCATTCATATACATAAGTTCTCGAGTACTCGAAGAGTAAAGTGTATGGGTGATTTGTGGTAAAAGCGTTCTAATACGTCTGTCCGATTTGTTTGGGTCGCCCAGTGTGAAGGCTAAAAGAGATAAAACGAAAACGACGATGATGCGATGTTATATCTCAATTTGATAGAAAAGACGAAAAAATTTGCGCCCCGCCCATGCTATGCCCCCAAACCATCGCAGATAAATGGCGTCCATATTTAAAATACTGTAAATCGAAAAAATGCAGAATCATGGAAAGTTCTGGCAGGGGTATACATCGGATCGGATCAGGCCCCGCGCGACAATCAAAAACATACGTTAAAGCACTTCTGTCCATAAAAATGAGCGAAAATGAATCGGTAACAAATTTGGTAAATCATTTTTTGTGCGATGGTGGAAAAACTATAAAAAAGAAAACCAAATTTAACCGTTCCTGAAGAAATGTTGTGTATTTTGTTATTATCAAGCCCCTGCCTGAGACATACGAAAATTTCAATTTTTAGAAGATAGAAACAAGGGATGTTTTGCAGAATTTGAACTGATCAAAAATAAAGATTCCCGAATTTGGTTCAGATCAGGTTCAAGTCGAATCATGATTTTACAAATGAATTTTCAACAGCAATCCGTTCTCCTCTTGCAGAGTAAGTCATAAAATTGGTCGTCGTCCAAAGAGAAGACAAAATAACGAAAACGGACAAAGAAAACATGCTGGATCAAGTGCCGTTGTTGTGTGAGTCTTGTGGTGTAGCGCATGTAGATGTCGATGACAGAAAAAGAAAAATTGTAAAATGTAAAACCGAAAAACATTTTAAAATTCCAGATAAACAGAGAGAAATCGTATTCCGTTTTGAGTTGCGCGACAAATAACGACTTTCCGAAGAGTGTATGGTGTATCGACAGTGGCGCCACGTTTCAGTTTATTTGTCAGCGATCCCGATTCTCTAGTTTAAACTCTCAACGACACAGAGTTTTTGAAATATTTGCGCAGCACTGAAGGACGCGGCACAGTGGCGGTTAAAGGCAGAAATGCCATATAAAACTAGTCGATGTTTTAAATGTGAAAGAAACGGTGAACGTCCGTCGAACCGAGGTGCGAAAAGGCCGACCCGGAAATGGCAGCGGAATTTTTCAAAACAGAAGCCTGTATTAAAAATAATAAAGGCATCGTCATATTGTACTGCAGAAGCACCACGATTTGTTTTTCTGCTGAAGACCAAGAAAATAAATGTTTACTATGTGCAGGGCAACTTCCGGTAAATGTTTGGCACGAAACCCCGGACACCTAAATATCTCGGAAACCTAAAAAGATGACAAAATGTGACAAAATTTTGCACGGTATTAAAGCAAAAAGTAATCTCAAAAGTTAACATGAATGATTTTATTCTACGACAAAATTATGTATAGACAAATTTTTGCGAAACCGAGTGCAAAATATAAGAAATGCGTGAAACAATTTCAAAAAAGCTATACAAGCCGTGCTTAAATAATCTGCCCGCTCGATTGGTACATACGGACATTTGCGGACCGCAAAACAAAATCTGCTTTGGGTGAGCGTTAGCGTAACATTCTATCGATGATAAATCGCGCTATTTGTTTGTGGATTTTTTGAAGACAAGAGACGAAATCATTGGTCCCCTTTAAAAATTTAAATCATTCGCAGAAAATCAATCGGGAAAAAGTTTGGTAGTTTTACAACAGTACGGTAGAGATAATTTGAGTCGCCGTTTGGACAATTTTTGGCTGATAACGGGTCAGAAGGGATAATTAACGGTGCCTTGCGGCCGCAGCAGAATGGAGTCAGCCCTGGAACGAGCCAATGCACACAATTGGTGGAAATGGCACGGGCATGCTCTTCCACCGCCGGGTTAGATGAGCGATTTGGGCAGAAGCAATCAAAACGGCAGCATATTTGCGTAACCGTGCGGAATCTTCAACGTTACCAACGGCATGACATCGTGTCGAAGCTCTTGGAAAGGAAGGATGCCAAGTGTTGGCCATTTGAGAATGTACGGGCAAAGCTGATTGTTTTAAACAAAAGCCACCCAAAGAAATTTCTCCAAAAGGCGAAGAAACATTATTTGGTTGGATGAAGCGCCAATCAGAAAAGGCATATAGACTGTTTGACCTGAAAAACAAAATGTAATTGAAGCAAGAGATGTAATTTTCGTCGAGAATTGCCTTATGCCAACGCAAGGCTTCGGCATTGAATCTGTGCAAATGCATCTTGAATGCCTCTTGTGGCTATAAAAAATTTGAGGGCGACGAACAGCGAAGCTGTGTCAGATCCTTCACCAGCTGAATCCATACTGCCTTGGCGGCGAAAGCAAAACACAGAAATGCCGCACTTCTGAAGGGAGCCTCGTTGGGTTCATCGGTCGTAGTAGAAAGGTTTATACTGGTCGGCCTGGACGCGGGTGAAAGCCGGTAAAAATCCAATGTTGAATTTGGCAAATCGGCTGAAGATATTCGTGTCCCGATATTTGCGAAGGAGGTACATTTTCGGTAATGCGCAGCAGACTGTTTTTACTTCCATGTATCGGCCAAAACTGAACTGAATCATGCCGAGCAGCGACTGCGGGCCTGCATGGTGATGCTTTCGGTGAAAGTACTCAACGACGGAAAATGTTAACGGATGATCCTTCGGTAAAATAATTGGTTGGCGAGCTTCTTAATCAAGCGTTGAGTGCCGAAGTCACGTCCACCTATGCCAGATAATGCAACCGAGTCCAGAACTGGTCACAGCAACGCAATGCGCTTGAAGAATCGATTTTCTTCCCATTCGTCAAATGGACGTCTCTGAGGCCAGCGAATCTTTGAACAATACGAAGGAGCATGTGTGTCTCCATGCGAATATCCTCGACTGTTTCTTTGGTGACAATCCTTCCCTGACAAAAGCAAGACAAGACCAAAAATTCGTTGCATCGTGCCAAAGAGTTAACGGCTGGGAATGGAACAAAACTGAACTCTACACGAAATCAATCTTGAATTTTTTGTCCGTGTCGAACTTCAGGAAGGTCTTTCTATACAAGAAAAAGATCTAGGCCAACTATTTTTATTTTTGTAGAAATTCCGGTCCCTTCATCTCCCAGAGAAGACTTTGCAAGAATTCTGTCTGGAATTCCGTGGAAATTATGTCAGCCGGATTGCGCGGTCGGGACATTTGCCATTCCATTCCCGATGTCAGCTGCTTAAATGGCAAGCGACCCTGCTGAACAACGAAAACGTTGATTTTCGAGGACTCTTCCTTTAGCCACGACAGCACCACAAGTCTGACCAACAATAGAATCTATTGAGAGCTTCTATTTGCAAGACCTCGCTAACCAAGTTGCGCAAGAAGAGGCAGAACACCAGAGTCAAACTTGTAAATGCCGATCTGTTTAGAGGTGCCAGCCGAGATTTCGAACAAAGTAGATGTGCAACTCAAGTGAGGTTGCCGTTGGATATAAATACATCGCTCCAAACGCAGCGAGACTGGCATCACAAAATGCATGTACCTCGAACCTGGCTCGAAAAACATGGCTTGTGGACGTACCGTTGGCCACGCGAAAAACATCGGCAAATCCTGGCGGTTGGGTCGACTCACTCTGCAACGCCTGCATTCTCTCTCGACCCAGTCAACTTGCTTTTCCACATCTTCTGTAGAATTATCTTTGCCCTTGTCAACATCTTGGTTAAGAATTAAACCGGGGGTCGTAACACTGAAAGCACAGTTCGCTTTGTGTGTCGGCCAAGTCTGAGGTTGGGTGCAAAGGTGAATAAAAACTTGTCCCTGCATGGATCCCATACAAGCCCAAGAGTCTTTGTAATGTCGCTCCAGTCGTCAAACTTTATCAGGGTTTCCTTGTCCGCCTCTGGGACATCCTGAAGCAGAGCTCGAGCACCACTTTCGGAAACGAAAATTACCAAGACCAAGGAGTTGTGTGGTTTGATGCACGCCTCCTGATATCATGTCATCAACATAGAAGTCCCGCACAACGACTTTCGAGCCCAATGGATACGACAAGCACTCATCCATGGCGAGTATTGCATTGCACGGATGGCCAAAAATGAAGCAAGCTTGGTGCCATACGTGACCGTGTATTAAAGACTTGGATATTGTCTTTGGGTGAGACACGCCACAAGATACACTGTAACAGTGAATCTGGCTCTGTCACGCTCACACATCGGTACATCTTACAGATGTCTCTGGTAATTCAATAGGAAAATGTACGAAACCGCACTAGAGTGGTGAAGAGCTTTGCCTGAATTGTGGGCCCTGCCATTTGGGAGCTCATCAATAAAGAATCCAGACGACGTCACTGCGGAACCATCGAACACGACCCTTAATTTTGTGGACGAAATCTCCTCTTTCAGAACGCAATGGTGCGGCAAAAGTATTTACACTCTTGAAATTACGAGCTAGGTATAGACGACATATGCTTAAGGTCTAAGAATTCCTTAATGAATGCTGCGTTTTGCTCCTTAATCTTAGCACTTCGACTAAACTTGCGCTCAAGGTTCTTAAGTCGCCTTTTTGCCTGCAAAACGACTCGCCTAACTGACCTACACCTGAATCACGCTTCATCGGCAGATGAACGGAGTTATCCCCGTAGTCAACCCACTGTAGGGGTGCTTTGAAGTGCTCTTCACAATGAAACTCTTCTGTGGACATCCTTGAGATTGGCTCGTAGACATGTTCTACTTCCCAGAACTGACGAACCAACTCATCTAACTGTACAACGGAGGTAGGCGCAGGCGTTGATCTTTTGCGATGCAACGAACGATGACGACTGGAGCAGCCGATTGCAGCCTCCCGAGAACAAGGGTGTCTTTTGAAGCAATGGCAATCCCTGAAGCCAAATGGTTGGCCGACGCAAAGCAATTCAAAAATAGATCAAAATGCGAGATTTTAGGACGAGATCGACTGAATAGCCTTCTGTTGAGAAGCTGACGTCTCCAATGCCTGAGACTGCAGCCAACGATTTGATTTTGCGAAGTTTTGGCTGCTCCACAAACCGAGAAGTGACGAAATGAACTTGGGAACCAGAATCCAAGAGAGCCCGACATAGTACAAAGGTGCCAGCCATGTCCTTTTGATGAGCACAACAGCTGTTGCTAGAAGCACCACATCAGACGAGATACGAGAGGACTGGAGGCGCGCTGGGCGAAACTGCAACCATCGAGCTAGGTTGGGCAATGCTGGGGATGAATTGATCCATAGAATGCGCAGATACGGGCGATGGCATATAATGAAGCAGCGTATGGTGCTTTGATTGGCATCTACGGCAGGGACCTGATCGGCAATCACGCATCTGGCCTTTATGCAAGCAGTTAATGCACTGTGCCAGTCGCTTGGCCTCCTTATGACGCGCTCTCGGAGAAATCTTCTCAAAGCGCTTGCATTTGCGAAATCAAATGGTCTTGGGCACGGCATAGCACACACAAAACCTTATGCCCGCTGATGCAACGAATGATTTTTTTTTGGGGTACGTACTCACGGTCTTTTCTGTCTTGCTAACCTGACCAGAATTCCCATGCAGGGCGTGCTCAACGTTTTCAGGATACAAACGTTTTGTCAAAAAGGCAGACAAATTCTCCCTTCAGATCTTACTCGTACAAACTGCGCAACTTTTCAACGTCTAATTGGGAGCACAGGGACTGAAGTCGGTCGAAGATGGCCCTTGTCTTGAGGTTCAAGAATGCAATCGCTGGATCAGCACTAGCCACCACTTCAACAACTGGAGCGCCACTTGACGGCGTGCCATCCGAGGAGGCGAACGCGATGTTTATATTGTCATCACTCATTTTTGTTTTAGTTTTTAATTTATTTATTAGATTGTATAGTTCACGGTAAACTCTCCACGACACACAGTTTTTCGAGCCGTTTGCGCAGCTCTAACGATGCGCGCGCAAGTGCGGTTAAAGGCAGCGAATGCGGGTAGAAAGCTGCAACTATGAAAGCAACGGCGAACGTCCGTACGTATGTATGTACTGTACCAGCACCGAGGGCGAAAGCGACGACCGAAAATGCAGCGGAATCCTCAAAGCGCGCGCACATACGATTGTGCTGTATATACATAAGGTAATACTCAAGCGGTTCCGATTCCGTTATTGCTGCTGTTAGCACAATAATTTTGTACACTACTATATATCACACTTCCTGATTATGTTCTTATGTTCCTACGAAACCACGATACACACGGATATCTCGGTAGAACCTCCAAAATTTTTGTGAGCTGCCGGGCTTTTCCGACCTTTGAATACAATCCACAAAAAAAGTAAAACGCGAAATCGTTAAACTTCAACTTGACTTTATTCTCTAACAACATTATGCAGCGACAAATTTTCGACGTGTTCGTGGCGACGGATTAATGAATATATAACAAATATTTGGCAAGGGTTGTTAGACTATACAACTCCCGCTCTGCTCTCAAGAGAAAACTCTGCCCGCTCGACGCTATGCACTCGGGCCTCGCTCGCTCGTACCGCAAAACATAATCTGCGATTAGTGAGAGCGAGCGTGGTTAAATGAGGTTACCTAACAAAATTCAAAGATTCAAAAAGAGGGAAAAAAGAGAAAAACAAGGCCAATATCTGTGAACTCAGAATTGAAAACGCTACAATAAACACTTTGACGAAACACTTAAAACAATTCTTAACTCTTTTACATAATTCTATCCAAGGTTGAAATTTGTTACTAAATATCAGTTTTTAGAAGCGCTTATAAAACGATATAATTATACCCGTACTTGAAGAGTTAAAGGGTATATTGTATTTGTGGTAAAAGTGGATGTATGTTGTAACGAACCCTGGGTCCTGGGCCCGTTACATTCATATACATATTCATATTCATAGCACTAAGTTACTTAGTCATATATAATCTATACACCAACAACACAAACACCATACACCTGACACTTTGTACATTTCAGGCCCACGCGCCGATCGATTTCTGCGGAATCGACACACGCGCCACAATTTCCACAGAGTTACAACTCCACGATTTCCACCGAGTTACCCAACTCCACGCAGGTCATTTTCTCGGTACAACCGAGTCAATGACCAAAATTGAAAATCTACACTCAGCTCATTTCTCGGTGCAACCGAGAGGCAATTACCGTGTCGGTGGCACGCGTGGAGAACTCGACACCACCTCCGTAACCACAAACTTGCGGACTCAGCCATCGAGATCGGCCTTAAATAGCCCGAGCCCTCGATCAATCAGGGCAGTCCATCGCCTATCCTAAACAGTAACGGCAGTCCATCGCCTATCCCTAAACAGTAACGGCAGTCCATCGCCTATTCTAAACAGTATCGGCAGTCCATCCGGCGCGGTTACCGACGCTACTCACGAAAACACCTCAAGAACTACAAAAATATAAAACCAATATAAAACAAGAATAAATACAACTAATAAACATCAAAACTCAACGAAGTGTCATCATTTCCTCGCCGAGCGCAATAAAGTAAACCCAGCAACATATTACCGCACACAAAAACTCTGGTGTCAGCGCTTTTTTCCCCGCCGAGCGCGAACAAGGTAACACAAAAGACATATTACCGCATACACCAAAACTCTGGTGTCAACATCTTCCGATCATCGCCAAGTGCGATTACCAAATTACCTGCACGGTAACCAGACTCTACGCCCGCTCCACTTTTTCGGTCTCAGGAGGGCCAAGCCCCTTGTCCCTAAAGTCCCAGCACATCTACAAAATTTCTTGTAGAGAACCCTGGACAGACTGAGCCTACCTCAGTGAAGATAGGTATTTTACAAGTGTCGCCCGGGCAGGACTTACGGAAACTTGAAGGAGATTTCAAAACCAACTTTCTGCCAAAAATTTCTGGCAGCTTTAAAGGGAAACTAAAGAAAAACCTTAACACGGGGTACGTGGACTAAAGACCC
This sequence comes from Drosophila bifasciata, assembly GCA_009664405.1. Classification (NCBI taxonomy): domain Eukaryota; kingdom Metazoa; phylum Arthropoda; class Insecta; order Diptera; family Drosophilidae; genus Drosophila; species Drosophila bifasciata. Next base: position 30,365,560 of record CM019044.1, read on the forward strand.
ACGGCCACCGAGAAAGAATAGTAGAGCTAACCACAGAACACAAGTCCGCTACAAAACCAAATCCGCGCACCCCACCCGAATCCAGTCGCGAGTGCCACCGGGAAAAATATACGCTGTGACCAAGTGCTAAAACAGTTAAAAGTGCCCAAAACAACACCGAGGAAAACTCAGTCCAATCACCATGGAAGCCTACGAAGACGACGCGAGCATTGATTTCCACACCAGCGAGCAAATCGCCAATCCAGGCGTCAGCATCGGCTGGATCTAGCGCCGCCCAGATGAGCTGGAGGCCTTCGCCAGGAATTCGCATTTGACACCGAAGGAACTGTTGAAGAGTTGCGCAAGAACTTTGCCATACTAGTCGCCGGACCACTCCCGCCGGGTGCCTGGACTCGCTTGGCAGAACTCGAGACAATACGCAAGACCAGCAGGACGCTCCAAGTCCCCGTTGCCTACTACTCCAGGACCATCAGGCACCGGAGGATGGGACCCCAAAGCAGGCTTTTGCAAGTTCCCGCAGCCCCAGAGCCCACGCCCCGACCACCAGTGGTCACGGCCGCCGATCTTCCAAGGCCGGCCACTATGGAAACCTCCCGTTCGCCCACACAGAGAATTATACCATCGATTGACGCACCTATAATCGGGCCCGACTATAACCACGTCACACGCACAGCAGAACGCATCCTGGGGCATCCAGTTCAACGGAGAAGATGACCCAATATCGTTTCTGGAACTACTCGAGGAACGCGCACGCGCCTATGGAGTGGACACCAACCAGCTGCCTCGGAGCATGGTCGAACTACTCACCGACCGAGCTAGTCGCTGGCACCGTACCAGCCAACTACAGGGTAGTTCCTGGGCACATTTCCGCCAGGAGTTTCTGACGTTTTTCTGCCGCCAAGGTATTTCGAACAATTGGAGGACCACATCCGAGGCCGCAAGCAAGCGGTGGGAGAACCATTCAAAGACTATCTCATCGAGATACGGCTACCATGCACCATGCCGAGTATGACCTAGTTAAGGAGCTCTATGGGATCTTACGACAACGCCCTGCCAGGACTCCAACCATATACGTGCGACGAGACGAATTGGAAGGCTTTGTCACAGCTAACCAGATTAGCGGCAGAGTACGAGATTATTCACGAGAGGAAACACGCAACGACTCCCGCACCCATACGAATCCCCACCAAGAGACACCAGGCCGGCAAGGCAACCAGACCGCAGAGAAGTTGAGTCCTATCGGACCCCCTTTCGAGACCCCAGTGGGATTCAGCGAACACCGCGCAGAAAGTCATCGAATCAAACCAGCACAACGAATCAAGACGTCGCCCATCGAATGATCACCACTCCCATTGCGAACCCACGCGCAGCCTGTCGCCGATGTGGTCAAGCTGGACACGCCGCCTATGACTGCACCAACGCTTCGATCCTATTCTGCTGCTGGAATGGAAAGCGCGGCACTCGAACCGTCGACTGTTGCCGCCGAGCCACGTCGGGAAACGACACGCGTCCTCGACTGACACGGGATCAGCCGAGAACGACGCCTCCACAGACCCGCGACTAAGCAACCCACTACACGTGAACGACGGCCGAATAGTAGCGACAGTGACAATAGGAGGACAAAACAACGGAGGCCACCATCGACACCGGGGCGTCCCAAAGTTTCGTCAGCGACAAACCTGGCCCGACAACTAAACAACAACCCAACCTGCAAGATGCATGCGTCCGCATACGCCTGGCTGACGGCTCAGTCAGAGAGATCACACAAGATCTACTGGCGCACATCAAGCTGGATCAACGAGAGGTCCAAATCCCACTCCTGGTCCTCCCTAACATGCTGGAGCAAGTTATAGTCGGCATGGACTTCCCTATGTGCTATCGAAACGACGATCCAATGCGGCACCACGCTGCTGAAGCTACAAGATCGCCACCTCACGCCAACGCCACCGTCAGTTTAATCCAATCACGTACAAGGCACCAACCTCTGCAACAAGAAATCTAGGTCAACGGCCGCGAATACACGTCCCCGACCTAGCACGAAGAATACGACCCCGAAACCAACCACAGCGAACACATTTCCCCGACCTACCGCAAAGAAGACGGCACCCAATAATGCAACGAAGAATACGACACCGAAACCAACCACAGCGAAAGTAAAGCACCGGCCCACAACGAAAAACACGAATCCGAAACAAACACCGGTAAACTGCAACCAAGCAAACGGGAAAACGAATAACACGGCCACTACGGAGCACCCGCGTCCTAAGCCAACCACAGGGATCACACATCCCAAACACACCACGAGGATCTCACATGAGACAAGAACAAACAACACTTGAACCCAGGCGCTCGACACAGGAAGCCCGGGACCAAAACAACCTACGGGGCACATGCACCCCGAACCCACCACATGGTGGTGGTGTTTCGCACACGAGACAAACCCCAACGAACTTGAACCCGCTAGACACAGGAAGCCCAGGTCCAAGTTCAGCCACCGCGCACCCATGCACCCTATCCTCAACGTGGAGAAGGTGAACCCACGGACACCCCCAGAGACGACAACCAGCCCCGAACAACGACACCCAGCAACAGTGCAACAACCAAAACCACGAGGGAAACAGCCACGCAATCTCCCGTCGGGTCCAACCATCGAAACCATTATCCACGGAACCTCCACTGGAACCGGAATCTAGCCCGATGACCCCCGAAACACAGACCGCGGCCCTGTCGTACCCACGGCCGACGCCACCCCGATTTTCGCCAACCCACTAGAGTACCTTCCGCCTACTGACGTGCCCACTAGCGCCATGCACCACGCCATGCCTAACACCACGTCCGAAATCTTCGTCGCCCAAACAAGTCGTTGCTGCGAAAACAGAGTCGTCACTGAGACCCGCCTGGCCATACATCGATCTGGAGACATTACAACCGAGGTATACCGCCAGACCCCCGAAGCTACGCCACCCCGGCCAACGCTACCCCGATCGTCGCCCCATAAGCGACTACCCAAGGATCGAACCCCCAGCGCGTTCGACACAACCATCCTCACAGAAGACCCAAGCCAGCCAAAGGACCCCGACACCCCCGATCTCACCGAACCCGATCCAGAACTGATCTCCGAACCCTGGCCGCCAGACATGCGCCACAGGAATTTCTGCACACAGAACTTCCAAAGTTCAATAATCTCCACGGGACCTCCAACATAGCCGAGCACACCATCGTCATGAGGGATAATCGACCCATCAAACAGAGGTATTACCCAAAGAACACAGATCTTTGATCGCGGGCCCGGCCTATTTAAGGCCGATTTCCACCAAGTCTGGGTGCTGGGTGGGTGTCGGCCTGGTCATTGCCTCGGTTGCACCGAGAAATGAGCTGAGTCTAGGTTTGGCACTTTGGTCATTGACTCGGTTGCACCGAGAAATGACCTGTGTGGAGTTGTGTAACTCGGGGAGGGATTGTGGCGCGTGTGTCGTTTCTGCATGAATCGATCGGCACGTGGGACTGTAAGTGTCCGGTGTATGGTGTTTGTGTTGTTACAAAATATGGTACGTGGTATGGTGTTTTGTGTTCTGTATTGGGTCTTACAAAGTATTACAAAATATGGTAAATGTATCTTATTGTGTATTGTGTTTTTTTGGGGTTAGGCCTATGAATATGTATAGGAATGTAACGGTTCGTTACCTTTCTTCCGGGTGGGGTTGCAATTGTCTGCTTTGGTTACTCCTGTGGTGTGTGTGGAGGATCCGCGGCATCCCCTCGGCGTCGCTTCGGGTCGGGGATGGTGAAGGTATCCTCGACCCTGACCCGGATCTTGGTTGTCCGAGTCCCCCATGGGTGTCTTCACGTTCAACTATTTTGTAGTTCGTTGTCCGTTGTTGGAGCACCGGTTCCTCGGCCTGGGGCTCGTCGTCGGAGGATTCCGAGGGTGCTGGTGTGGTGGAGGCTGGCCCAGTGGCTTCCGATCCGTTGCTGTCCGTGTGGGCGTGTTCTCGCGTCCAAGACGACCGTGGGGATATGAAGGGGTCCGTGGTGGGGGAACCCTTCGTCGTCAGAATTGGTCGCTTCGTCGAT
>CM019044.1:30369933-30386557 GCA_009664405.1 Drosophila bifasciata
TTTTATAGCATTGAGCGTTTACAATGGTGAAATTTTACCGAGCTATAACATAGCGAGAGAGAGAAGGAGAACCAACTTCTTGAAATATTTTATAAAATCTTGATTTTATAGTTTTAGGACTGGATAACTCTTTGGTAAGCCAAGGGGCTTCACAGATCTAATCGGACAAAAATATGGGACACAAGAATCAAAGAGTGTGTCAAGTACATCATAGAAAATGTTTGTGCCTTTTATAACGTCAGTGCACAAGTACAGAGCGGACCAATCGAAATCCCTAATCAGGCTATTAAGCTTCGTAAACTCGGCCTTTCGAAAGCAGCGGACACGTTCAGAAAGCTTACCTCATCGATCTAATACAGAAAGTCAGAAGGTCCAAAATCGACCGATACTTCGAAGGTAGGATGGTAGGAGTCTACAGATATAGTGCGCGAAAGAGCTCGGGTTAAGAACGCTATGGTCGGACTCGAGACATAGCACAGATCAAGCAATCGACCCAAGGAATTTTTCAATGAATATAAAAAAAGGCTGGAAGAATCAGTTTTATTCACAGGAATTCCAGGTCTTGTTGAAAGTGGAATACGAAATGTTCCGACGTGAAGTTAGAGTCCACTGCGATGAGGACCTCTCCTCCACGTCGAGACGAACAGTCATTTATAAATATTGTGTACCGATCTGTCAAAACTTCGGAACTAAGGATGCCCGGCTTTAACCAGGTTTCAGCAAACACAATAATATGGGAAAAAATGTGAAACTTTCCAGATAAAGAGTGCTGAGCTTACAAGGTAAGCCTCTAGCATTCTAGTAAGTAACTAAAAGAGATGAAACTAGTTTTTTGAATGGGTAGAAGTAGACCGAGGAGATGAGGATAGAGCACTGGTCTGATTAACGGAGAGAGTTATGAGGGACCTATTCTTCTTTTAGCCTTGTACTTCTTCAGAACCAAGTGCCCCGGCCAAAAATAGGCAGAACAAATGGTATAACGAGAAAGAACGTACGGAGTCGCTATGAACGCGACTCTACTTTTATACCCGTACTCAGTCAGTACACATGTGATTTATGTGGAATTTTTAAATGTTTTATCAGTTTTACATTTTATATATTTTGTGCTACATCTGTCATCTAAATATACATTATCTACATCACATCTCACAACAACACACGTACACTGCACGAGGCAGAATGTGGAAGAAGTGTGTGAGCGATAGAGAGAATCTGTAGCGACAATCATCCCCATAAAAGAAGGGGATCTCTATTGTGGCTATACTAATGATCCGATCTGATTCAGATTGGGGCCTCTGATAGATATGGTCTTTCTCTATGATTCTGCATTTTTAGTTTTCTGTAGTTTTCAAAATTGGGCGGAAGTGGGCGCGGCGAAATTTTGAAACACTTTTCTAGGAGTGAAAGAACACATCAGTCTGGAAAAAATTTGATGCTCTATCTTTTATAGCCTGTGAGCAATGGGAGACAAAAAAAGACGGACAGACAGACAGACGGACAAACATGGCTAAATCGACTCGGCTATTGATGCTAATCAAGAATATATATACTTTATGTGGTCGGAAACGCCTCCTTCTGTGTGTTACACACATCCACTTTTACCACAAATACAATATACCCTTTTACTCTTCGAGTACGGGTATAAAAATTAGATGGGGTGACGCTTAAAAGAAGCTATCTCCCTGGCATAAGAGAAATTAAACTTCTCCACCTTTAGGCCATCTACTTCTATTTTGCTCTGTATAAAAGCAGTTAAACCCCCAGTTAGACCCCTCGCCGAACTACCATCTTGCCGCGAAAAGAGGGCTTAGTAAGTGTAAGGACCCCGAGAGCTATACCGGCAGCACGGTCCCCAGAAGGGCCACCCAAGCCGGGCAGGTCAAGGGCGAGCGCTGGAGGTAAAAGTAGTTCACCCTGGCTGTATGGCTAGAACGCATCCGTTATGGGGAAATTACCGATAACGATTTTTCAGTTAAGGTGAAATACCGCCAATACCTGCGGTGCGAGCGCAGGCCCCCCGGCGTCGATATCCTGTGACTGCAGCAAACCCGAGATGACAGTGGATTTGGCTGCCAAGTCGTGTAATGTCAGAAGCGAAAGGAGGATCAGCAGGTAGCGAGGGACGATTGAGGACCTGGAACCGGGAACCAGCGACGGAAGCTTCGTCTTCACTGGCCCCTACGTGTCGGAGGCAGAGTTGGCCAAGGCCTTCTCGCCTTCGACACAGCAAGGAGCTGCAGAAGGCGGAGCCACAAGTCACGGCTCCCAACATCCATGTCGACTCGAGTCCACTACCTGGCACGGAGGAGGAGACTCAGACCCGACGCAAACGGCTTTCGGGATACAGGGCATCGGTAAAATACCTTAGTGGTATAAGCCAAAACCCCCGAAACGCTGATCGCGAAGGAAAGGAGCCTAAGGAAGAAGCACGAACAGAACGTGTGGAGGTACGAGCGGCTGAACGGAGTCGCTCCTGCCAACGGAGACCAGACCCCCAAGCGTACACGAGACGGTGGCAGAGGACCCCAAGCCGTCGTCTTCACCGTCAGCAGCTGCTAGCACGAAGACGATGATGGCGAGTCTGCAAACTCGCGAGGGAGTAAGGGAAGAAGGTACCCGGGAAGCAGAGGGAGAAGACCAAACCTTAGCCGCAGAACACGGCAAGCGCCAAGGTACCACCAACGCCCTCTGTACAGAAAGCAACGGTGGAACCGACTGGTCGAGAGTCAAGGTTCAAACGGCAGAGGACGGATGACTCTATAAGAGCTTCCGAGCCGAAGAAGGCGAAACCAGAAGACATTCTGGCCAGCCTAGAAGCACCGCCTGAGCTGCAGACAGCCATTATCGACCGAAGCCACCCGGAAGGGAAGATATCGGACGTTAACTGGCTGAAGACAGAATCGGAGATCCTGACCGCCATTAAGGATGCCATTGTTCGCGCAGACAACCCGTTTGTTTGCGAGTTCAAGGGCTTCAAGTGGTATAAGGGAGCCTGTTTGAGGGGCAAAGCTTTTTGGCACCTATTTATTTTCAAAATCAATTAAAACAACTCGATTCGAAACATTATAAAATGTTTAATTATACAGGCGGCTAGCGAAAGCCAATTGCTTGCTCTTTGCCAGGCCAGATAAAAGTACACCGGGGCTCGGTATGCAACCTATGTTAGAGAGATTAGCATAGAACTACTTAAACAACGACGGTCGATCAAAGCTAGAGCCAAGCGGCAGGTGCAGAGCGCCCTTTAACAGAGAGGCGCAGCAGCACTGCCGAAAGCTGGAGACGACATAAGTTTAGGGTTTTATATGCTCTTATACAAATAAATAATGTTACATTAAATTGACGCTTAAATAGCCGCTGGCCCGAACATACCCCCGTTGGAAGCTCGCCTTCAACTGACTCTCAAGGGGCAGCAAGCACAGCCGAGTAACAGCCCTCCTGATGGTTCCTGAGGCCGTCCTTAAGTCAGCCACGCGGCACACTCCATCCTTGCCTTTGACGACGTCGGTCACTCTAACCAGTGGCCAACGCCTTGAGGAAGATTCTCGTCCTTCACCAGGACGACATCGTCCACGCAGAGGTTTTGCGCAGCCGTACGCCAGTCAGATACTCTTCGCGCCAGCGCCGCCAGAAATTCTGCTGAAGTTGAGTGACCGGCTGCCAACCATCCAGACGATTGTAGTTGAGCTTCGTTAGGTCAGGCTCGAGAATTGCTTCGTGCGGGCCCCAAAAGCAGATGAGCAGGCGTAAACACATCCAAGTCGTCAGGATTTTCTGAAAGCGAGAGCAAAGGGCGAGAATTAACAATTGCCGTGATCTGGCAAGTCAAGGTACGCAGCTCGTCGAAGCTAAGTGTGGATGGCCCAACTGAGCGGTACAAGTGATGCTTGGCGGTCTTCACGGACGCTTCCCACAATCCGCCAAAGTGCGGAGAGCGCGGCGGGATGAAATGTCAGTCGATTCCGTCAGGCAAACAGGATTCATGGACCTCCTTCATGTGCGAGTCGCTTAGAAAGAACCTCTTTAGCTCCAGAAGCTCGTTCTTGGCTCCAACGAAATTTGTCGCATTGTCTGACCAAATTTGGCTTGGCCTTCCTCGAGTCGACGTGAACCGTTTTAATGCGCCTAGGAACGATGCGGTGGTCAGATCCCTAACAAGCTCCATGTGAGTGGCCTTAGACGTGAAGCATATAAACACGCCTATGTAACATTTGATTGGAAGCCTAGTGTGGATTTCGGACCGGTAGAAAAACGGTCCACAATAGTCCACTCCAGTTACTTCGAAGGCCCGGGATCCTTCCAAACGCTCCTTTGGCAAGTCTCCCATAATGTGTTCAACGATGCGTGGCCTCGTCCTGAAGCATCTCACACACTTGTTAACCACCTTTGAAACGGCCTTGATTCCTCCAATAAGCCAATATTCTAATCGAATTTTGGCAAGCAAGGCGCGAGGTCCGGCATGGAGGCTCGGTTGATGATAATAGTTTATCACTGCAGCCGTCATGGGGATGATCCTTGGGCAGAATAAGGTGCCGAGCAATATGGGAGCGATGAGTTTGCCGAGCCGACCTCCAACTCGAAACCAGCCGGATCGATGAACGGCGAAAGCGGAGCTGATGCAGCTAGACTTTGACCTGCCCATTGCGCCTAATCTCGCTTTTATGTCCGACCACAAACTTGCCAGCTGAACGTGCCAAAGATGCGTTCCTGCTGAATGTCATAAACCGTGAGTCCAGGATGCTAAGACGATGAATGAATTTATGCATGTGGCAGCAAATGTGCGCTGCATGCCAAAACGAATTTGCAAATTTACATCCGGGAGTGGGGTCAGCATGTGGAAAGTGATCAGCAATACACGCTTACTTGCGAAGCTCAATGGTCGGAGTTTCCAGAAACGGGAGATGCAGGCCACTCATCATGATCCCAAGAAAAAAACGGGCCGTGAAACCACAGCTCTGACTGGATGAGGTGACTGGGAAGCGAGCCTCTCGAGAGGAGGATATCCAGCGGGATTCAACTTGATGTCAACTCCTGAATTGTTGCCACCGATTTGCCACGAAAACCTGAAATTTGGCTGGCTCATCCCGTATCCAAGATAGCGCCGTCGACGAATCCGACCAGCAATGAAACTGGCCTGGGAAGTTTCCCCTCTCCCTTATGTTGTGCATAACCTTCCAAGCAAATGGGCTCCACTCAATTCAAGCTTTGGAATTGACAATGATTATAGTGGCGCCACTCGTGACTTTGAGCACAAAACATTGCTCGACGACTCCCCTTGCCTGGATACGACATATACGCACGCACCATATGCCTCCATACTGGCATCACAAAAATCCATGGATCTCCAAAACTGCACTGAAAGGATGGACAAGGCGAGGAAATGAAATTCCAGAGATGCTTGCAAAGCTGTTTCTTAGGTCCATCCAAGTCGAATGCAGCGCTGCCGGTAGACTCTCATCCCAGTCCGCTCCCAAACCTGCTGAAGGAAAATCTTGCACCTGACAATAACATGATTAATCAATCCAAGAGGGTCGTAGAACCGGGCAATCGTTGATAAAACCGAACGCTTGAGGGCCTTGAGTTTGTGTCCAGCGCAGACGGGGCAAACAGCAGTTGATCTGACGCAGGGTCCCACATTAAGCCAAGAGTTTTGTGATGTCGCTTGCATCATGAAACCGCAGAAACTTCTCCACGTCGCCTTCCGGAATTCCATCAAGCACCTCCTGGCTACTCAAGCACCATTTTCTAAGCTTGAAGTTACCGCACAAAAGTAAACTTGAAGTTTGGCGCATCTTTTCCTTGACCTCTGCGACCGAGATGCCGCCAGAGATGAGATCATCGACATAAAACTCCTGTTTCAGAGCAGCTGAGCCAAGAGGGTAGGGCTCACCTTCGTCGATGGCCAGCTGGTGCATTAAGCGGACAGCTAAAAACGATGCAGCCCTCGTACCATATGTGACGGTGTCTATTGTGTAGACCTGAACATCGGACTGGATGGAATCTCGCCATAGGATACACTGGAGATAATGGTCAGGTGGAGATACCCTTACGCAGCGGTACATTTTACAAATGTCACCGCGAGAGCGACGAGATATGTGCGGAACCGGATCAGAATGGTAAACAATGCAGGCTGAATAACAGGACCTGTCATCATCGCATCATTTAAGGAGCATCCAGTTGATGTAGCTGCAGAGCCATCGAAAAACGACACAGAGTTTTGTCGTGGTACTGTCCTCCCTTAAAACGCAGATGAGGCAGAAAATACTTGCAGCGGTTACGTGAGTCAGGATGGACTTTCGGACATATGCTGCAAGTACTCCTTCATAAAAGCTGAGTAACGCTCCTGAGCGGATTACGATCCAGTTTTCGTTCCAAACTGAGAGAAATCGTCGGTACGCCTGGAGCATAAGATTCTCCTAAGCGATCAGCATCATGCTTTAAAGGCAACCTAACGGAGTACTCCCCGATGGCAAACGTGAATGGTGGCTTACGAAATGCACCTCACACCTACTTCTTCCTTTTGTACTTAAAGCAGCCCCAACACAATCCTCGACCTCCCAAACATACGAAGAAGTTGATCCAACCTTTGCATTCATTCTAGCCCGATTCCGAAGAAATTTAAATTCCCAAAAGCGACGAACTTGATACCCCTCCTGTCCACTACCAGATACGATCCACCCAAGCCGGTCTTCTGCAGAAGCGGAAATCCGTCTATGAGTTTGATTTGCTCACGCCGATGAGGAGATCTACTCGCTGAGGATTAAAGAACGCATTAAAGAAGATCGGCAAGCTGAATATTGAGGGAATGTTCCAAACGGCTACATTAACCGCCAGACTTGGTTGGCTATCTGTGATTGTGGGGCGATGAGAGCAGTGAGCGTGGTCGAATAGTCCGAACTGCGGGACTGTGCATGCAAATGCTCACGGTGGATCCCTCAGTGGACAAGCTAGTATCGCCAAGACCAGAGACAAGGGCAGACGACTGAGTTCTCCTAAGCTGAAGCTGCTGGCGTTCCTAGATGTCACGAGATGAATCTGGGATCCTGAATCCAGAATGGCGCGCGAAGGAACCAAAACGCCGGATCGATTCTTCACCAGAACGACAGCCGTAGCTAGCAGCACAACATCGGAGTGGAGACCTGGGCAGCAAGAGAGGTAGACGCATGAGACGGCATACCGCCAGCAGAATCCTGAACCGGCGAAATAGGTGCTGGTTGTACTGCACCTTCTGGAGAAACAGCTGGGGACAGCGCTTTGCGCTATGGATGAGTCGAAGTGCAACAAGGTATGATGCCTTTTTCCGCAAACTCTACACTGGCCACCGGTACATGCACGATTCCGATGACCCGACTTTAAGCAATTAAAACAAAAGTGAAAAGCTTCCCTCACTTCCCTTATGACGGAGAAAAGGAGATAAATTTGTGAAAATGCTGCATTTATATATATTCCGTGGCCCACTGAATGGCAGAAAGGGCATCCAGATGGTTGGCGGAAGAGTTAGAGGCAACAAAAGTTTCTTTTGGATGTGTATACTGGCTTTTTCCCACCCTGAGCGCTACTAGCGTGTGTCGCTACAGCGTATTGCACGTTCTCCATCTTCTGGCATCTCTTTCCAAGAAATCGTAGATCTCCCCAGCTATGGGTATCCTGTCCGACGCAGTCTCCTCCATTTGGCTTGTGTCTTGGCATCTAGCTTTTAGCAGCATGTGAAGATTATCATGCATCAGATATCTCCTCAGCACTTCCCAATGTTTGCAGGGCACGCGTATGCAGTTTGACTGCGTCTGAGAACTCCCGAAGCCTTTTAGCAGAAGGCAATCTACCTTCTTGAGCCCAAGAATCTCCCCTTTTGATGTGTGCCTGGAAAACAAGTCATTTGTTATTAAAGCGTTTGCTAAGTATATCCAGAGCCACACGATAATTGGCACCGAGAGCCCAAAGACGAACCGAATCCAGGCCGCATCCGAGAGACATGAAAGATGTTAGAACCGAATGAGGGCCTCCTCGATGACCATCGAACACCGCAATAAAAATCCGACATAGCCGCCGGAGAAGCAGGAAGCTTACTCAGGAAGCCGCTGCCTGTGCGCCATGATGATGGTATGACCTCAGAGTTGTTTGGCAGGCTAGTGGAATGAGCGGCTACGTAGGTGTCCTAATTCGAAAGCAGAAAGCAGCTCAGCTTTCAAAGAAATGAACAGGGCATCGAATGTTCACGCAGCTCACATCAATCTCGTTTTTCATCCAGCGATTCCGTTCATTATGGACTTGTTGAACTCCTCCTCATTTCCGCCAACATATCGAGGCACATCTATTTCGGACGCATTAGTTTTATCAATTTTATTTCCCGAGAATGACTCGCCAAGATGGTGCGAACGATCATACGGGGACTGAACTTACGTTTGTAAAGCCTCAGCCTTTTTCACCCATCGTAATATTTTCACCTGCGACTATATTCGGCTCGTTGTCCATGCTAAGCGGTGTAATGCAAATAAAACAACGGAAAATGTAAGACCGCTTAAGCGACGTCGAACAGAGCGGGAGCGAGAATGGAAGAATGAAAAGTCAATAACCGCGGCTGCGGCGCAGGGCAATAGAGATTAGGCGGGATACAACGGAATATCTGACAAATCGCAGTCTTCAATTGAGCTTGCACTTTAACTATTTTTATTGGCACAAAATGTAATTGTTTGTAGTTACACCACACAGCAAAGAATATATTGTTCGATTTTAAAGGTTTTAACAAAAACACGATTTAAATTGCAGCTAAATCACGTCGGGTCACCTCAATGTTTGAGGGGCTGCTTTTTGGCACCTATTTATATTTTCAAAATCAAATTAAAAACCTCGATTGAAAACGTTATAAAATGTTTAATTATACAGGCGGCGTTTAAAGCCAATTGCTCGCCCTTTTGCAGGCCACAAATAAAAGTACACACGGGGACTCGGTATGCAATCTATGGAGAGAGATTGGGGCATAGAACTGGTTTTGAAGCAACAAACGGTCGATCAAAGCCAGAGCCAAAGCGGCAGGCAGAGCGCCCTTTCACAGAGAGAGCGCAGCAGCACTGCCGGACGCTGGAGACGACATTAATGTTTAGGGTTTTATATGCTCTTATACAAATAAATAATGTTACATTAAATTGACGCTTAAATAGCCGCTGGCCCGAACAGAGTCAAAGCAGTGGCCTGTGGTAACGCAGAAACCTTCTTGGATCAGTATTGGTCAATAATGCCTGGCCGAACTCCTTGAAAAGGACTGTCGCATAATCCTTTGGTAGGGCAACCGGGCGATAGTAGTACCGCGACACCCCCAGGTACGCTAAACAGCATGAAGGTGGTGCAGATTAATCTGCATCACTCAAGTGTACCATCGGCGGACCTGCTGCGGCTTATGGACGAGAAGGTGGTAGACGTGGCCCCTCATCCAAGAGCCCTGACCGTTAAGGGAGGGGTTCGGGGATTGAACGGTAGCGGTTACTGCCTCACGCCCACACCCCGTGGGTAAGCCAAGAACCTGATAAGTAAGACAAGTACCGTGATAAGAAGCGAACTTAATGTTCTGCTTTCTTGCAGGCAGTACCGCACTCCGACCTAACTGTAGCACTATGTGAGAGGAAGAACGGGAATAACCTATACCTGGCCTCGCATACCTGCCAAAAGGAGTGAACAGACCCCTCGGGGGGATGCCGTCAGGCCACTAATCCACCAAGCGCGGAAAGAGGGTCTCGACATCGTACTAGGTTACGCGAATGCCCATCACTCCCTTTGGGGAAGCACGGGCATAAATTCCAGAGGAGAGTCACTGTTCGAGTACATTCCTGTCCACAAATCTTGTTGTGTGCAACCGTGGAAAACCACCCCACCTTCCGCCGCAAGAACCGTGCAGAGGTTATTGATATAACACTTGCCTCGACAGTGACTCCCTTAACCATTGATGATTGGCATGGCACAAGTAAGAGGAAGTGGCTCAGAATGTCACTAAAAGCCCTACAGGGGCCTGCATTAACCCTTGCCTGATCAGCCGACCTCCAAAGTCCAATCGCAATCCATGGTGGACGCGCGAGCTGAGCGAAGTCGTGGAGGGAGTCAAGTAGGCTCTTCAACAGGGCAAAAGTGACAAAAACACAGGAAAGCTGTGACGAATACCGCCGCTGCTTTAACACCTACAAGAACACCTGTAGGAAGGCGAAAAAGGAGTCATGGGCCGCCTTCGCGATGCTATATAGATTGTACCACCGAGGACTGAAGGCTTCGACGGGTGCTATCATCAATGGCGCCAACCGCACCTGACTGCTCCAATAACTAGGGACGGTGGCTTCGCAGAAAACAGTCAGGAATCCCTAGTGCTCCTCATGAACACCCACTTTCTCGGGATGCTCAGATGTTACCGGTGATGAATCCAACGACATCAACGACACTGAGCCACACCAGAGAGAAGAAACTGAGGACCTCATACGTGACATTATGGCACCAGACAATATTATCTGGGCTTATTAATTCTTCGGTCCCAGCAAAGTCACCGGGGGCGGATGATATACGACCAGGGCCATGTTGCAGGCAGCTTGCCTGCCCCTGCTACCATGGCTGAAGAAAATCTTCCAAGGATGTCTCCGAATTGGGTACGTCCCCAAGCATGAGAGAGGTGAGAGTGGTCTTCATCCCCTTCAGACCCTGGCGAACGTGGGGCTTACAACCGCACACATCATCCATTGGATGTATACAGCGGTAATAAGACCCATTCTGACGTACGGAAAGCTTGCGTGGTGGGAAACGGCCAACACCAAATCCCACCTAGAGAGCTTCCGTAAAGTCCAACGGACGGCATGCCTTTTGGGGTCTCTGATCTCAAATCCACCCTCCCCACAGGCTGCTCTGGACACCATGCTAAACCTGGAGCCCATAGACTCCACCTTACGTGCAAGGCTGCGACAATTGCCGAGGCTCTAAGCCGCGCGAAAGTTCTTCTCGCCATCGCCTTAAGGCCACGCCATAATACCTGTAAGGAGTGAAAGTGGAACGGGTGAACGGGAGCAACTACTATGTCCCGGAGTTTTCATGGAAGAGAAATTTTAAAGGACGTACAATGGACAGAGGAATGGATGCGTAAAGCTGCCCTTGGGCAGAACGTGTTTCCATCTTCACCGACGGTCAAAGACAGTCGAAGGGACAGGAGCTGGAATCTTTCTGAAGAATTCGCAGCCAACATATCCCCTGAGGCTTCCAGACTGGCAGCGTGTTTGCGGCGGAGACATACGCAGTGTGGCAAGCGGCAAAGTTGGTATATACCTTGGAGGTACCTCCGAGGAACATAGCAATCTGTGTTGACAGCCAAGCTGCCATCAAAGCCCTGGTTTCCTGCATGATCACGAGCAGACTCGTACGTGATACGGTGGATGCGCTAAAACCGGATCGAGAAATCATCTGCAGCTGAAGGGTCGAGCTAGAACGAGATCAGACAGACGGTGTAACACAACACCCAAATCGCAGATCACGCCTGCTCTGGCCCCACTATGATCCTAAACGCACCAAGACTCTCCTTGGTTTCGGAAGAAGAGTCTGGTGCGAACACTGACGGAGTTATAACGGGGCACTGTGTCATCAGCCACATGGCCACTAGGTACAGATTGCCCCACCATGACTCCTGCGCCGCCGCTGCAGGGACGAGGGGAAATAGAGAGCATCCAGCATCTCTGTGGCTGTCCTTGTGCACCATGGAAAGGCGTCACCGAATACTCGCCGCCAACGCCTTCACGAGAACTTGATAGCCTGGCAAACATGCCTCTAGAGAGGCTGATGCTCTTTATTGAGGCCTTCGGGATGGTCTACGAAACCTCCATAGGTACCGCACGTCATCCCATTACGAGCATCCATGGCATCACAATGGGCAATTCTTGCCTCCGAGTGACCTCGACTCGGTGGAGCAGCCCTTAAACCTAACCTAACCTAAATATAAAAGCAGTTAGATCATAAGATGTAAGGTCAGGGCAATCCGAGAGACTAAAAACTTGCCGCTTTGGTGGGACAACCACTAGGCAGCTTTGGCACCCGCCAGGTACGGTACTCCGTGATGGCAGCAATACTGCGGACCACCGGATGGACGTACATTAACTGGCGGCGGGTTCGAAATGGATGGAATAGCTATGGAGTTTGGTACCGACTCTACAAACACGGACGCTACATTCGGCTTGCATGTTCTCCGAGGTGATGCATTCGGCTCCCGAATCTGCATCACCAGCAGCGTCGTTGCCCTTGGAGCGGCAAACGAAATCAACTTCGGGCTGCACTGGCGTAGTGGTCGGAGTTAGTTTTCAGATGCCGGCGGCCGCAGGGCAGTTGGCACTTACCAGTAAGTCCTGCGGAGTGTGCTTCTAACGCGCCGCGGAGACTCAGCCAGCAGCTGTAAACTGCTGAACTGATAGTCCATGCCTAAGTATTTATCGTATTGTTCTTAAAGCCCTTCCTCGTCTGCCTCTATAAACGAAAGCGCATTTCGTTTTCGACCGCACGGCATTCCTCACAACTAAAATACAGACCGTTGTGTTGTGAGATGGCATTACCATTATCGGCAAGAAAAACCTGCACACTTTTAGGTACACTACGCTGTCGCAAAAGCCAGCAAGTTATGTTCGGCTGATCGTGAGTGATCTGCATTTGCATGTTTTTTAGCGCAGACCACAGTAGTAAATTAATGATTAATGTGTTTTTAATTTTTTTCAAGAACAAAAAAGAAGTTTAAACAAAATAGCAATCAGGACCACAGTGCAAGCAGGTTTCAAAAGCTTAAGTGATTAAGGAAGAAATCAAGTAGATAGAACTACTGCAACAGCTTGTAAGTGAGAGAGCTACAGAAAAGCGTTTATGAGCGAGGAGAAAGAACAGTTAGAACAGCTGTCAAGTATGGCAAATGGTTTTTCTTAATTTCTACTGTACAACAAAAACAAACTGACGCACAAAATTTTAAAAACGTTAAAGTTTTACCGAAAACAAGTACGGTCCGCGATTTGTATAGCAAATCAGTTAAGAATATATTTAGTAAATTTATTAGGCCAAACACCGGTTGTTTGTAAAAGATAAAAGAAAAGCGGAGCGAAAGAAAAAACACATCTGGTCACTACAAGGAGTTTACAACGACTCCGTACGTTCTTTCTCGTTTGTGTTATCTACGACAGTACTTTTAAAGAATTTTAATAAAATTGTTTAAAAATCTTCCCATCTATCTGTTTTCATCTGTTTATATATAAATAAATTATATGCAATCGAGAGTAAAAGTTGTGAGTCTCAGTCACCATGAAAAGAAGGCGTATTCCCGTACTCATTGAGTATACATACATGCTTATGGTTTACCGGGAATACTAAAATATTTGATATGTTTTTTAATTTTATACTTTCTTGTTATATCTGTCATCTACATGACTTCTCACAGCAACACGATGTTTTACCTTGTTCTCCGTTCGCACACTGAACGTGCCAATCCAGACTGTGTGAGCGATATAGAGAATATGTGTCGGCAGCACAGCTGAAGGGAAGGGAGAAAGCAACTGAAAATTAATTAAATCATTCTGACTTTAATTATGATTCGATCTGACACAAAATCGGCAATCTGGTAGATATGATTGTTATCTACGATACAGAATTTGCTCTTTTTTCCGTCTTCAAAATTGGGGACGTTCTTTTGTAGGTTCGAAAGGGAGAGGGGCGAAATTTTTGAAATATTTTAAATATTTGGATGCTCTAGCTGTTATAGTCTCTGAGAACTAGACAAAAACAAGAAGTACGTACGGACAGATGGACAGTCGGACGAACGGACAGACACCCGTGACAGACGTATTCTTCTCTGCGTTACACACATCCACTTTTACCACAAATCTAATAACTTAGATAACTTAACTTCTTAGATTGGCTAGGTGACAGTCCCGACCTCAATCCGATAGAGAATGTGTGTGCCCTTATGAGTTCCAAAATAGTAAAATAGAAAGCCGAAAACTATGGTTGAGCTAAGCCAAACTATAGAAAGAGATTGTTTTGATGATATAACGGACAAATATCTGAAGGTTTTATACGATTCGATACCCAATTGGATCAAAGATTAACTAGTTATTAATTTGAAAAATAAATTTAAAAAATATTAGCTTTGTTATTATTTTATAAAAACAATATAACTCGTTTAAAAAATTACTTTTATATATTTTAATTGAATTTTTACTTTTTATTGTCAAATTACTAAATTACCGTTGAAAATGGTGTGATTTTCAAAAATATTTGTATTCCACTATATAATTATGATGCAAACAAATTTACTAACTTCTTTTGTATAAAAATTATTAAGATACACAAAAAAAATTTAGTCGAATCGAATGAAATTTGGCTTTCTAAGTCATAAATGCATAAAAAGTGAGACAAAAGTTTTTGTTGTCGCTGGATATATGTATATGTATGTATATTCGTAAAAAGATATCCTACGCACTGGAAACATTTACAATCATGCTTACGTAAATAAATGAAATATAATAAATCAATTACAAATATTCATTTTAGGGTAATGGCAGCGGCAATGTCCATGACTTTTGGACGTGGAGGAGCCCTGTTGGGTAACCTTATATTCGGATTGCTCATTGATCTAAACTGCATAATACCAATAATCCTTTTTCGGGTATGCTGTTCAGTAAGTATTAAAATATAAAACTATCTTAATTTAATTGACATAACAAATTGAATTCTTTTACAATTTAACAGCAAGTGCCTTTTTATGCTGGCTTTTACCAACAACTGGAGCGGACGCTTTAGACTAAGTCTTTCGTACACAAAACATTTTTTAATTTCATATATTCAAAATATTATTGAATCATATATTAAATTTCTCAAATATATGTGTTTCGTTACGCAGCCAAATAGTATACAGAAATATATAGATTAATCAGTGGTGCAGCAGTATAGTAAATTCGTAACTTTTACTGCCCACTCTAATCCCATATTGTCATCAACATACTTACATACTATACATATGTTCCCAATCTCGCGCCTTTTTCTTTCCTTTACATTCGTTATGGCACGGGCACGGGCTATTCGGCACGCCTGCTCCTCAAAGTAGTCTGCACTTAGCACTTGATATTTCACATCATCTTGGAATCGAGCTATTCAATCGGACACCGTCTTGAATCGACCCCCGCGTCTTCAATCTGATACCGTCTTGAATCGATAAATACATACAACTCTTTCGCTATTAAACCAGCATCACTTTTTCTCATTTACGAGTCTATAGCTGATACTTTGAAATAAACTGAGGTACATAAACTGAACAATCATCGTCTCTTTAAAACTAGTGGGTCAACAATATGATACCAGTTATTTTTTGATCACCTTGTCATCTAGTGAAGTCTCTTATATCTTTAAAAGACAATGTTTGCTAAAATGTATTAAAAAACGAGAAAGAACGTGTGGAGTCGCCGTTAACGCGACGTTCGTTCTCTTTGTAGTGACCAGACGTGTTTTTTCTTGCGCTCCGCTTCTGTCTTTTATATTATATATTACAAACAACCGGTGCTTGTCCTAATAAATTTAATAATTATATTCTTAATCTGATTTTCTAGCAAAATCCGCGGGTGCATGCCTATTTTTGTGTATAAACACGACGTTTTTAATCAATTTTGTGCGTCGGTTAATTGTGTTTTTGTTGTTGCTTCCAGTAAGTAAGAAAATACATTTGGCCGCTCTCTTGTTTTAGCTTTTGTCTAGGAACTCTCTCTCTATCACCCAAACTTAACTAACTGTGAGTCAGAGGGAGTGGCTTTAAGGAGCTGATCGTGGGCTTTAGAAGCAATACGATCGGCTCTTAGCCATGGACTATCAGTTCAGCAGTTTACAGCTGCTGGCTAAGTCTCCGCGGCGCAAGAAGTCCACTCCGCGGGACTTGCAAGTGCCAACTGCCTCACGGCCGCCGGCATCTGAAAAACTAACTCCGACCACTACGCCAGTGCAGCAGTTGATTTCGTTTGCCACTTCAAGGGCATCGAGCGCTGCTGGTGATGCAGATTCGGGAGCCGAATGCATCACCTCGAAGAACATGCCGACTGTAGCGTCCGTGTCCGTAGAGTCCGTACCAAAACCCATAGCTTTCCCATCCATTACGAACCCGCCAGTTGATGTACGTCCGGGACCACCGGATATTGCCAACACAGGTACCGCACCTGTGGTGCAAAACCACTGGTGGGTGTCCCACCAAAGCGACAAGTTTTTTCTCTCGGCTTGCCCCTTATCTTACATCTAATGATGTAACTGTATACAAAGCAAAATAAAAGCCGAAGTCCTAAAGGTGGAGAAGTTTAATTTCGCTTATGCCAGGCAGATAGCTTCTTTTAAGATAAGCGTCTCCCTATCTCATTTCGAAGCTTGATGAGTGCAGAGTTCAGTTTTTCGTTCCATTCCCGGCCGCTCTGCTTCAGCCCATACAAAGATTTGTGCAACTTCAGCACACGCTCAGGATATCGTTTGTCGATGAAACCCTCCGGCTGACGCATGTAGATGACATCATGTAACTCGCTGTTTAGATACGCTGAAGAGACGTCCATTTGGTGCATATAACCCGTGTTCTACAGCCAATGCTACATATGACCAGCCTGATTGTTGC
>CM019044.1:30386857-30484647 GCA_009664405.1 Drosophila bifasciata
GTCCGTCCGTCTGTTTTTCACTCATTGCACGAAGGCTGGCTAGGAGTAGACCAATCAAATTTTTTCCAGACTACGGTATTATCCTCACTCCTAGAAAGTTTTCGAAATTTCGCCCCGCCCACTTGCGCCCCCACAAAAGGGCGCACATCTGTGGCGTCCACAATTTTAAAGATAGCAGAAAACGAAAACTGAAGAATCATAGAGACAACCTATATCTATCAGGGGCCCAAATCTGATTCGGATCGGATCATTAATATAGCCACAATAGACAAAAACATACGCAAAAACTTCGCTCCATCCCTTTCGCACTCACACAAAGTCGAGTCGATTTGGTTTTTTTGTATTTTGTGTCGCCTGGATCTCAGAGACTATAAGAGCTAGAGCAACCAAACTTTTGGCCAAGACTCCTGTGATACCAAACCTGAACAAGTGTATTTCAAAATTTCGCCCCGCCCCTTCCGCCCCCACAAAAGACGAAAACCACAATTTTGAAGATAGAAAAAACTAAAAATGCAGTATTGTAGGAAATGACCATATCTACCAGATTCCCGAATTTGGTTCAGATCGGATCATTATTGTAGCCACAATGATCAAATGAATTTTCAGCAGCGGGAATACCCCGCGGTTGTGTTTCCCTCGCCCGTTTGCTGCGTAAGTCATTTATTGGGGTTGATTGTTGCAGCAGATTCTCTCACACACACACTCACGCTCAAACATGCTGCCTCGTGCAGTGTACGTGTGTTGTTGTGAGAACTGATGTAGATGTAGATGTCGATGACAGATGTAGCAAAAAATGTAAAATGTAAAAAATGATAAAACATTTTAAAATTCCACATAAATCACATGTGTACTGACTGAGTACGGGTATAAAAGTAGAGTCGCGTTCGAAGCGACTCCGTACGTTCTTTCTCGTTTTGTGTTAACTTTTTGATTCTTTTTAAATGTGCACCTAAACATTATGCGAGTGTGTGTCAGTATACAAGATAGAAGAGAGTAGAACGAACCCCGACAATCCGGCGAGCTAAGTCAGAGCATAGCTAGAGGTGCACACGAAATCTTCTTATACTAGTTTGGGTAAAAGGCATCTATCCCACACCTGCACGCTACACCATACAGTTTACCAAGATCGAACGGCATTTTCAGCCCTACGTTAAATGAAAGCTCACTGCTTCAGGATCTTCGACTAGTTAAGCCGGTGTTCTCACCGGGTCCTGACGGAGTCCCCGCCTGTGTACTCAGGTACTGCGCCGACGCTCTGTGTGACCCCCTGCTTAAACTATTCACCCTATCCCTTAACTCCTCCTGTTTCACACCGATCTGGAAGGAATCGTTTATTATTCCTCTCCATAAGAAAGGTAGTAAGTCTGACGCAATGAATTACAGAGGTATATCAAAGTTATCCGCTATTCCAAAAATGTTTGAGAAAAATTTTAACCCGCACTTGCAACATCTCTACAAATCACTTTATATACTCTATCAGGGGCCCAAATCTGAATCGGATCGGATCATCATTAATATAGCCACAATAGACAAAAAACATACGCAAAAAACTTCGCTCCATCCCTTTCGCACTCACACAAAATCGAGTAATTTTGATTTTCGTATAAATGAGCGCCTCGTTCTCAGAGACTATAAGAGCTAGAACAACCAAATTTTTGCCTAGACTCTGTGATATCGCTTCAGTGCAAGTTTATTTCAAAATTTTGCCACGCCCACTCCCGCCCCCCAAAATACGAAAATCCATAATTTTGAAAATAGGAAAAAACGAAAAACGCAGTATTGTAGAAAATGACCATATCTACCAGGTTGAGATCAGATCATTATTGTAGCCACAATGATCAAATGAATTTCAAGCAACAATCCCCCACTCCTCTTGCAGAGTAAGTCAATTATTGGGGTTGATTGTTGCTGCAGCTTCTCTCACACGCACACTCTCACGCTCAAACATGCTGCCTCGTGCAGTGTACGTGTTGTTGTGAGAACTGATGTAGATGATGTAGATGTAGATGTCGATGACAGATGTAGCAAAAAATGTAAAATGTAAAAATGATAAAACATTTTAAAATTCCACATAAATCACATGTGTACTGACTGAGTACGGGTATAAAAGTAGAGTCGCGTTCGAAGCGACTCCGTACGTTCTTTCTCGTTAGTAATGCATTCGACTCTGTAAACCATTCCCTTTTAGCACAAAAACTTGACATTTTAGGGTTTCCGCCCAATCTTTTGAAATGGATTTCAAGCTACCTTTGCTCTAGGTCTCACAGAGTGCTCTTCAAAAACTCTTTGTCTTCACTTTGTTCAGGTTACTTCTGGAGTACCACAGGGCAGCCATCTTGGCCGCCTACTTTCACACTCTTTTATTAATGACCTGCCTTCAGTATTAACAAACTCTCGAGTACTCATGTATGCGGATGACGTTAAACTCTGTGTCCAGTATAAGGACATTTCATTTAACTCTCGCTTGCAATCCGATCTCAATAACTTTCAGTCATGGTGTTGTGCAAATATGTTACACCTGAATGCCTCGAAATGTAAAAGTAATGACATTTCATCGCTCCAGCCCCTTGTTGGCTCCTTAAACCCTCTGCGGTGGTTATCTTGAGAGAATTACATTGGTTGATGATCTTGGTGTTAAACTAGACCCCAAGTTAAAATTTTCTGAACAGATTTCTACCATGGTAAATAAAAAGCCATGGGAGTGCTTGGGTTTATAAAGAGGTGGTCAAAGGAATTTGACGACCCCTATATAACGAAGACTCTCTATATTTCGCTTGTTCGTCCGATTTTAGAGTACGGCTCGTGTGTATGGTCCCCTTTAGTACAAAGTACACTAAGACCGTATAGAATCAGTCCAGAAAAACTTTTTACTTTTGCTCTGCGTGGCCTCAATTGGGATGAAGGTGTGAGACTGCCTTCTTACTCTCGTAGATTGCTCTTAATAGACCTTCCATCCTTACTTAATCGAGAAAAAATGCTTCGTGTGATTTTCATGCACAACTTGATCATCGACAGCCCTGACTTATTGAGCCGCATAAACTTCACGATTCCTATTCGATCCTCTAGAAATTTTATTCGTTTGTACCTTCCACTGTGTAGATCGAATTATTCCTTGCATGAACCGTTTCGGAACTTATGCTCGGATAATAATTCGTTCTTCCATATAATACTAACATACCTTGCACGTAATTAGTAATATTCTTTTTGTAACTTTGCATGTTTAGCGTTGTGTTTAGCCTTAATTTTTTCCTCGAATATTAGTCCAACACCTATCTTTCCTGCATGTTCGCGATCGGTTTCGGTACTCGTGTCGCGCGCGTCATGCGGCAGCGCCCCTCGGTCGGTTGGGCGGGAGGAGGGGGCTGCGTATCTGCCGGGGATCCGCGCGTAACAGGCTTCGGCTTGGTGTCGCATGAGCCACTTGATGGTGCAGTCATTGCACATCAACGTCCTAAAAAAAAACGAGAGAACGTACGGAGTCGCTTCGAACGCGACTCTACTTTTATACCCGTACTCAGTGATTTATGTGGAATTTTAAAATGTTTTATCAGTTTTACATTTTACATTTTTGCTACATCTGTCATCGACATCTACATCTACATCATCTACATCAGTTCTCACAACAACACACGTGACACTGCACGAGGCAGCATGTTTGAGCGTGAGTGTGTGTGTGGAGAGAATCAGCAGCAGCCGCTTCTGCCGTCAACCCTAATAAAATGTATATTTTGTTTTGGTTACAGGGGCAGGCAGCTCGCTGCCGAAAATTCGTTTTGATCATTGTGGCTACAATAATGATCCGATCTGAACCAAATTCGGGAATCTGGTAGATATGGTCATTCTCTACAATACTGCATTTTTATTTTTTCTATCTTCAAAATTGTGGATTTTTCGTCTTTTGGGGGCGGGAGTGGGCGTGGCAAAATTTTGAAATAAACTTGCACTGAAGCGATATCACAGGAGTCTAGGCAAAAAATTTGGTTGTTCTAGCTCTTATAGTACTTGAGATCGAGCCGCTCATTTATACGAAAAACCAAAATTACTCGATTTTTGTGTGAGTGCGAAAGGATGGAGCGAAGTTTTTGCGTATGTTTTTGTCTATTAATTGGCTATATTAATGATCCGATCCGATTCAGATTTGGGCCCCTGATAGATATATATGGGTGTCTCTATGATTCTGCATTTTTAGTTTTCTGCTATCTTCAAAATTGTGGACGCCACAGATGTGCGCCCTTTTGGGGCGGAAGTTTATTAAATTTTAAACTTTTTTCTAGGAGTGAGAGAATACATCAGTCTGGAAAAAATATTTGGTTGCTCTATCTCTTTTTAGCCTTCGAGCAATGGGCGACGAACAAGACGGACAGACGGACAGACGGACGGACAGACAGGGCTATATCGACTC
The DNA here is from genome assembly GCA_009664405.1 of Drosophila bifasciata. NCBI lineage: Eukaryota > Metazoa > Arthropoda > Insecta > Diptera > Drosophilidae > Drosophila > Drosophila bifasciata. Next base: position 30,391,260 of record CM019044.1, read on the forward strand.
GGCTATTGATGCTGATCAAGAATATATATACTTTATATGGTCGGAAATTTTTTCTCTATGTTACACACATCCACTTTTACCACAAATACAATCTATCCCACACCTGCACGCTACACCATACAGTTTACCAAGATCGAACGGCATTTTCAGCCCTACGTTAAATGAAAGCTCACTGCTTCAGGGTTTCGACTAGTTAAGCCGGTGTTCTCACCGGGTCCTGACGGAGTCCCCGCCTGTGTACTCAGGTACTGCGCCGACGCTCTGTGTGGACCCCCGCTTAAACTATTCACCCCTATCCCTTAACTCCTCCTGTTTCACACCGATCTGGAAGGAATCGTTTATTATTCCTCTCCATAAGAAAGGTAGTAAGTCTGACGCAATGAATTACAGAGGTATATCAAAGTTATCCGCTATTCCAAAAATGTTTGAGAAAATTTTAACCCCGCACTTGCAACATCTCTACAAATCAATTTATATACTCTATCAGGGGCCCAAATCTGAATCGGATCGGATCATTAATATAGCCACAATAGAAAAAAACATACGCAAAAATGCTCCATCCCTTTCGCACTCACACAAAATCGAGTAATTTTGATTTTTCGTATAAATGAGCGCCTCGTTCTCAGAGACTATAAGAGCTAGAACAACCAAATTTTTGCCTAGACTCCGTGATATCGCTTCAGTGCAAGTTTATTTCAAAATTTTGCCACGCCCACTCCGCCCCCCAAAAATACGAAAATCCATAATTTTGAAAAATAGGAAAAACGAAAAACGCAGTATTCACAGAAAATGACCATATCTACCAGGTTGAGATCAGATCATTATTGTAGCCACAATGATCAAAATGAATTTCAAGCAGCAATCCCCCCCTGTGTTGCAGAGTGTCAATTATTGGGGTTGATTGTTTCACCTATCCTCACACGCACACTCACACGCTCAAACATGCTGCCTCGTGCAGTGTACGTGTGTTATTTGAGAACTGATGTAGATGATGTAGATGCAATAGATGTCGATGACAGATGTAGCAAAAATGTAAAATGTAAAAAATGATAAAACATTTTAAAATTCCACATAAATCACATGTGTACTGACTGAGTACGGGTATAACAAGTACAAAGAGTCGCGTTTACGAAGCGACTCGTACGTTCTTTTCCATCGTTAGTAATGCATTCGACTCTGTAAACCATTCCCTTTTAGCACAAAAACTTGACATTTTAGGGTTTCCGCCCAATCTTTTGAAATGGATTTCAAAAGCTACCTTTGCTCTAGGTCTCAAAGAGTGCTCTTCAAAAACTCTTTGTCTTCACTTGTTCAGGTTACTTCTGGAGTACCACAGGGCAGCCATCTTGGCCGCCTACTTTCACACTCTTTATTAATGACCTGCCTTCAGTATTAACAAACTCTCGAGTACTCATGTATGCGGATGACGTTAAACTCTGTGTCCAGTATAAGGACATTTCATTTAACTCTCGCTTGCAATCCGATCTCAATAACTTTCAGTCATGGTGTTGTGCAAATATGTTACACCTGAATGCCTCGAAATGTAAAGTAATGACATTTCATCGCTCCAGCCCCTTGTTGGCTCCTTAAACCCTCTGCGGTGGTTATCTTGAGAGAATTACATTGGTTGATGATCTTGGTGTTAAACTAGACCCCAAGTTAAAATTTCCTGAACAGATTTCTACCATGGTAAATAAAGCCATGGGAGTGCTTGGGTTTATAAAGAGGTGGTCAAAGGAATTTGACGACCCCTATATAACGAAGACTCTCTATATTTCGCTTGTTCGTCCGATTTTAGAGTACGGCTCGTGTGTATGGTCCCCTTAGTACAAAGTACACTAAGACCGTATAGAATCAGTCCAGAAAAACTTTTTACTTTTTGCTCTGCGTGGCCTCAATTGGGATGAAGGTGTGAGACTGCCTTCTTACTCTCGTAGATTGCTCTTAATAGACCTTCCATCCTTACTTAATCGAGAAAAAAATGCTTCGTGTGATTTTCATGCACAACTTGATCATCGACAGCCCTGACTTATTGAGCCGCATAAACTTCACGATTCCTATTCGATCCTCTAGAAATTTTATTCGTTTGTACCTTCCACTGTGTAGATCGAATTATTCCTTGCATGAACCGTTTCGGAACTTATGCTCGGATAATAATTCGTTCTTCCATATAATACTAACATACCTTGCACGTAATTAGTAATATTCTTTTGTAACTTTGCATGTTTAGCGTTGTGTTTAGCCTTAATTTTTCCTCGAATATTAGTCTAACACCTATCTTTCCTGCATGTTCGCGATCGGTTTCGGTACGCTCGTGTCGCGCGTCATGCGGCAGCGCCCCCTCGGTCGGTTGGGGGGAGGAGGGCTGCGTATCTGCCGGGGATCCGCGCGTAACAGGCTTCGGCTTGGTGTCGCATGAGCCACTTGATGGTGCAGTCATTGCACATCAACGTCCTAAAGAAAAACGAGAGAGAACGTACGGAGTCGCTTCGAACGCGACTCTACTTTTATACCCGTACTCAGTGATTTATGTGGAATTTTAAAAAATGTTTTATCAGTTTTTACATTTTACATTTTTTGCTACATCTGTCATCGACATCTACATCTACATCATCTACATCAGTTCTCACAACAACACACGTACACTGCACGAGGCAGCATGTTTGAGCGTGAGTGTGTGTGTGAGAGAATCAGCAGCAGCCGCTTCTGCCGTCAACCCTAATAAAAATGTATATTTTGTTTTGGTTGCAGGGGCAGGGGCAGCTCGCTGCCGAAAATTCATTTGATCATTGTGGCTACAATAATGATCCGATCTGAACCAAATTCGGGAATCTGTAGATATGGTCATTCTCTACAATACTGCATTTTTATTTTTTTTCTATCTTCAAAATTGTGGATTTTCGTCTTTTTGGGGGCGGAGTGGGCGTGGCAAAATTTTGAAATAAACTTGCACTGAAGCGATATCACAGGAGTCTAGGCAAAAAAAATTTGGTTGTTCTAGCTCTTATAGTCTCTGAGATCGAGCCGCCTATTTTTATATAAAAACCAAAATTACTCGATTTTGTGTGAGTGCGAAAGGGATGGAGCGAAGTTTTTGCGTATGTTTTTGTCTATTGTGGCTATATTAATGATCCGATCCGATTCAGATTTGGGCCCCTGATAGATATGGTGTTTCTCTATGATTCTGCATTTTTAGTTTTCTGCTATCTTCAAAATTGTGGACGCCACAGATGTGCGCCCTTTGTGGGGGCGGAAGTGGGCGGGGCGGAATTTTTAAACTTTTTCTAGGAGTGAGAGAATACATCAGTCTGGAAAAATATTTGGTTGTTTCTATCTCTTTTAGCCTTCGAGCAATGGGCGACGAACAAGACGGACAGACGGACAGACGGACGGACAGACAGGGCTATATCGACTCGGCTATTGATGCTGATCAAGAATATATATACTTTATATGGTCGGAAATTTTTCCCTTCTATGTTACACACATCCACTTTTACCATTAAATACAATATACCCTATTACTCTTCGAGTACGGGTATAAAAAAACAAAAGAGCAATCTACGAGAGTAAGATGGCAGTCTCACACCTTCGTCCAAGTTGAGGCCTCGCAGAGAAAAAAATTTTTTTCTGGAATAATTCTATACGGTCTTGGTGTACTTTTTACTGAGGCCACCAAACAAAAGAGCCGTACGGAAAAAAATCGGACGAACAACCGAAATATAGAGAGTCTTCGTTATATAGGGGTCGTCAAATTCCTTTGACCACCTCTTTTATAAACCCAAGCACTCCCATGGCTTTATTTACCATGGTAGAAATCTGTTCAGAAAATTTTAACTTGGGGTCTAGTTTAACACCAAGATCATCAACCAATGTAATTTCGCAAAAAAAGAACCACCGCAGAGGGTGTAAGGAGCCAACAAGGGGTGGAGCGATGAAATGTCATTACTTTTACATTTCGAAGCATTCAGTTGTAACATACATATTTGCAAGACACCATGACTGAAAGTTATTGTGATCGGATTTCAAGCGAAAGTGAAATGAAATGTCCTTATACTGGACACAGAGTTTAACGTAATCCGCATACATGAGTACTGAGAGTTTGTTAATACTGAAGGCAGGTCATTAATAAAGAGTGTGAAAAGTAGGCGGCCAAGATGGCTGCCCTGTGGTACTCCAGAAGTAACCTGAACAAGTGAAGACAAGGAGTTTTTGAAGAGGACTCTTTAAAACCTAGAGCAAAGGTAGCTGGAAATCCATTTCAAAAGATTGGGCGGAAACCCTAAAATGTCCAGTTTTTGTGCTAAAAGGGAGTGGTTTACAGAGTCGAATGCATTACTAAAAACGGTGTAAATGACATCCGTCTGCATGTTACCATGGAAGCCTTTAATTATAAAATATGTAAACTCTAGTTAATTTGTAGTTGTAGTAAATTTGTATAAGGCGACGCCTCATACATCCGTGCTGAGCTGGAGATATAAGTGATTTGTAGAGATGTTGCAAGTGCGGGGTTAAAACTTTCTCAAAAATTTTTGGAATAGCGGTTAACTTCGATATACTTATCTAATTCATTGGGTAAGACTTACTACCATTCTTATGGAGAGGAATAATAAACTATTCTTTCAGATCGGAGGGAAACATGAAGAGTTAATGGATAGGGTGAATAAATTCAGGGGGTCCACACAGAGCGTCGGCGCAGTACCTGAGTACACAGCCGGGGACTCCGTCATTCATTGGTGAGAACACCGGCTTAACAAGTCAAAGATCATGATGCAGTGAGCTTTCATTTAACACGGGGCTGAAAATGCCGTTCGATCTATGTAAACTGTACGGATACGGCTGATAGCGAGGATGGAAGTGCGAACGTTTTACGCTTGCTGTTTACGAAGCTGTAAAACTGTTTAGGGACCTGAGAAAAGCGTATCCTGCATCGAGATATGTAATTTGTATAGCATTGAGCGTTTAGAAAGGTGCAATTTGACCGAACTATTACATAGATATTAGATAGCTATCAATATCTTTTAATATATATATATACCTTTAGTTTCCACCTTGCGTAATCTCAAAGGCCCTATCTGGTTCACTCCACGCTTGACAAACCTTCGGAATATTAAATCTCGTCTCTATAAAAAGTTTACAAGATCTGGTTCACAATTGACTTCTCTAGGTACTCAATCGCAAAGAGCAAATTTTCGTTACTTAACAAAACCTGTTATAATATCTACCTGTCTAAATGTAAGCTTATCTTCAAACGAGCTTCGAAGCCAATTTTTTAGGCTTGTGAACTCGAAGCGTAACTCTTCCCAATTTCCATCTTCATTTTCCTTTAATGGTAGAAAGGCCGATAATGATTGTGATATCGCAAATTTGTTTGCCTCGTTTTTTCAACTTTGCTACTCTATTCCTTCTAATAATCAATCCTCTATACTTGCTGATAAATCTCATCCCAAACAACCATATCCCTTCCTCCTAAATAGTTCTAATTGTATCTATCCCCCATTCATTCATTGACTATAATTCATTGACTATAATTGCCTCATAATCAACTTAAAATCGTGCAAACTTTCTTTTTCTATGTGCCCTGATAGGGTTCCCAGTGCTGTTCTAAAACATTGTGCAGATTCTCTTTGTGTGCCCCTCCTTAAACTCTTTAACCTATCAATTGAGCTCGGGGACTTTCCCACCGTCTGGAAAGAATCTATTATTCCCATTCACAAAGAAGGGGTCTAAATCCGAAGTTTATAATTATCGTGGCATCTCCAGCTTATCTGATATTCCAAAACTATTCGAAAAAATTATAACTTCTCAGCTCCAACGCTTTTGTAGTTCAATATTCTCTGAACCGCAGCATGGATTTGTGAAACGTCGTTATATTTCATCAAACCTTCTAGAATTCTCCACCTTTGTGCATGCGGGTTTCGCAAAGCAGTCTCAAACTGACGTTGTTTACACTGACTTTAGAAAGGCCTTTGATTCAGTAAATCATAATCTCCTTATCCATAAGCTTTATCTCCTAGGGTTTCCAACTAAACATATTTACTAGATCTTTAAGATCCAGAAGATAAGTGCTCTCTCCAAAGTTGGATTTGCCTATCTTTGCAATCGTTCTCAGCGTGTCCATTTTAATTCCTCTCTCTCTGGGCCTGTTTCGGTTACGTCAGGGGTATATAAAGGTAGCCATCTTGGCCCTCTGCTATTTTATTTATTCATTAATGATCTTCCCCAAGCTTTAACACATTACCGAGAACTTATGTATGCGGACGATGTGAAGTTGTACTATATGTTTCCTATTGCGAACCTTTGTCCCCCTTATTTTTACAATCTTATCTCTACGCCCACAACAATTGGTGCTTAATAAACTTGCTTTCTCTTAAAATTTCTAAATGTAACGTCATGTCTTTCCATCGTATCAAGGCTTACCTTTATGACTACACTATCAACAACTGTTCCTTGCAACGCCTCTTCAAAGTTACTGACTTGGGAATTATGTTTTCACCTAATTTGTGTTTTAACTCCCACATATCCGCTATCTCGAATAAAGCTAGAGGGGTCCTGGGCTTTTTATTAAAAGATGGTCCAAGGAGTTCACCGATCCTTATACGACCAAACTTCTCTATGTGTCCCTTGTCCGGCCTATCCTTGAATATGGTTCCTGAGTCTGGTCCCCGTATTACCAAAAATATCAGGAAATGATAGAGTCCGTCCAAAAACAATTCCTCCTCTTTTGCACTTCGTGGTCTTAATTGAGACCCTTCTAGACATCTCCCATCTTATGAGAGCAGGCTTCTCAATATCCGCTCTTTCCAAAGTCGTAGGATCTGCCACGGTTCTTTTTCTTCATAAACTTCTCACTGCAGTTAGAGGTTGATTCCATTGCCCTCTGTAGCCTTATTAGCATCTCAGTCCCTTTCCGCCCGACAAGGCATTATTTTCCACTTCATCTTCAACGCTGTCTTTCTAATTATTCTGACCATGAATCTTCCGAAGCATTTGCCGAAACTACAATACTTTTTTTCATCTTTTTTCTTACGATACTAGTTCTTTTATGGTTAAATCTAAGCTAATGAATATCTTGAAGTAATTTAAATTAATTTAATATAATATTCTGGTGATCCTTCTTTTTTATTTTTGTTTTATTAATGTATTAGTCTCACGTTGAATTTTAAAAGTGAAAACCTGGTATCGATGGTCCACCCCCTCTCTTACTGTGGTGACTGATTTAAATAGCTGCAAATTTATTTATTTATAAAGAGCTAACAAATTATTAAAATTAGGAGCTAGCAATGATGTTGAGCAATGGCAACGTGGGCCTTCAGCTCGACTTGTACATAATATTATTTTTTGGGTTTCTTATAGGTATTTATTTCTATTGTTTAGCTTAGGTAGAATCATCTTATATGCGGTGGTATAAATTTGTGTTTTTTAGAAATTGCATAATTTTTGATATGTTTGGTGGTGTGGGATTGGAAAGTGATTCTACCCAGCAAGCAAAGTTAGGAGCGCTCCAAATTATGTGTCTGAAAAGAGCCCAGCTTAAGAGCGTTTTTTGGAGTGAACACATAAATTGAGACCTTTTTCGGAGCACTTTCAGTGCTATCTAAGCATTGGCTCATAAAATGCTCTTATTTCTGAGCATATTCTGAGTTGACGTGTACAATTTTTGCAGAAACAACAGATTCTGACGTAGACGTAGACAAATCACAAATTTTCTCAGTTCCTGCAATACGCACGTGCAATTCAGACGTTTTTAAGAGTGGTTGTTAGTTTTACATTTTATAAACAATGAGTGTCCAAAGAACAAGCCCCAATGAGTGCAAAAAATAATGAATGTTCTGATGCCCAAGAATCGAAGCCCTAATGAGTCTTTGCCATCTATCATATCATATCATATCATATTCGGATTTAATTTGGAACAAAATTATATTGATAATGACGGACCAAGTGATAACCATGACCATTCCGAAGACTCTGAGTGTGAGATCGATCTCTTCGTGTATCAATTTAAGAATAATTGTTTAAGTTCCCATTTTTTTCTCATTTTGTTAGTTTTTAAGTCAAATATAAATATATTATTAATTATTAATTAAAAATAATTTTGTTTTAGCCTCTTCTTTGCAATAAATCTGTACTCATATAAGCGTCTGAAATTAACCATTTTCGTGGCGATTTAAGTGCCTAAAAATGATACTTTTATGAGCATTTTCTTTGCGTTTTCAATGCTTGATTGGGAGGGTGAAAGCACTTATTTCTGTGTCAAAACTCAGACCTCTTAGACTCAGAAATTGACCTCTTAAAGTACGACCGTTTTCACGGAAAAAAACACTCTTTCCGGACTCTTTTTTGCACACTTTATGACTCTTTTTGCCATCTATAGTGGGTTGGTGTTATTAAATATTTGTTGTCTTTGGATGTTTAGCGCGTTGCAAGTGGAAAGTAAGTGTCTTATTGATACAATGTCGTTGAAGATTGGGCAGGTATTGGTATGGTTTGGGTCGATGTAGTGTGTGTGGGTTATTTTGGTGTGTCCAAGTCTGAATCTTCCCAGCAAGCAGAATTGCTGCTGAAAATTAATTTGATCATTGTGGCTACAATAATGATCCGATCTGAACCAAATACGGGAATCTGGTAGATATGGTCATTTTCTACGATACTGCATTTTTTGTTTTTTTTGTCTTCAAAATTGTGGATTTTCATGTTTTGTGGTGGCGGAAGGGGGAGGGCCGAAATTTTGAAATACACTTGTTCAGGTTTGATATCACAGGAGTCTTGGCGAAAAGTTTGGTTGCTCTAGCTCTTATAGTCTCTGAGATCCAAGCGACACAAAATACAAAAAACCAAATCAACTCGTTTTTGTGTGAGTGCGAAAGAAAGGGAGCGAAGTTTTTCGTATGTTTTTCTCTATTGTGGCTATATTAATGATTCGATCCGATTCAGATTTGGGCCCCTGATAGATAAGGTCTTTCTCTATGATTCTTCAGTTTTTGTTTTCTGGTATCTTTAAAATTGTGGACGCCGCAGATGTGCCCCCTTTTTGGGGGCGGAAGTGGGCGGGGCGAAATTTTAAGATTTTTCTAGGAGTGAGAGATCACATCAGTCTGGAAAAAAAATTTGGTTGCTCTATCTCTTTTAGCCTTCGAGCAATGGGCGACAAACAAGACGGACAGACAGCAAATACCACAAATACAATATACCCTTTTACTCTTCGAGTACGGGTATATAAAAACACTCTTCCGGACTCTTTTTTGCACACTTTATGACTGTAAACGCTCAGAAAAAAGGATCAGAAAACAGTCAGAAAACGCTCATATTGCTTGCTGGGCAGTTGAGTTGGAGTTGGTTAATTGACTGGTACCAGGCTGATGTCTTCGTTATGTATGATAGTGTTTTTGCATGGTATGTGTTTTTTATATATTTTAGTATGTCTTTTGTGTTAAGATTTTCAATAGTTATAAGTGGTTGTTTAATTGCGTTTTTTTCTAGGGTGTCCGCCAGTTCATTTCCTGCTACTCCTACGTGGCCGGGTATCCAAAGTAGTTTGAATTTGTTAGGGAATTTTTGAAGCAGGTTGCGTGAGTGTGAAGTGTAATGTTCGATATTGTTTGTGTTTTTTATTGCATCGATGGCAGAGAGAGAGTCAGAGCATATGCAAAACTTGCTTCTTTTGTTTTTTAATATTTCGAGTCCCTCTACTATTGCTAGTAGCTCAGCGGAGAACACTGACGAGTAGTGTGGTAGAAGGCCTAATTTTATGCAATCTGTTTCGTTTGTGATTGCGAGGCTGGTAATTGTGTTTGTGTGCGATCCGTCTGTGTAAATCTAGGTGAATTTGTGATTGTCTTTTGTCTTCATTTCTGTGAATAGTTTCCGAAAAATTTGTGGTGTTGTTGTTTTTTTTGTTGTATGTACTTAGCGTTGTGTCGATTTTTAACATATCAATGTTCCAGGGTGGTGTGGTCTGTGCACGTTGAGTAACTTGTTTGAGGGGGAGGTTGTGGGCTGTGGAGTTTTCTATTATGCGGTCTATTGTTGATTTGTATTGTGGTCGTTTTGGTGGTCGGTGTGATTTAAGAATTTTTATTATTGTGGAGTTTTTGGCGTTAATCAGAGATTTTATAATTTTTGTTGTTAGGAGGTCACGTCTATCTTCTAGCGGGTCTACGCGTGCTTCGTACAGGATGTTGTCGATAGCTGCAAATATATATGTGTAAATGTATAATCAAATAGTAACGAGGAAGAAAGTACGGACTCGCTGTGAACGCGACTCTACTTTTATACTTGTACACATGTGAATTATGTGGAATTTTTAAATGTCTTATCAGTTTTTACATTTTACATTTTTTTGCTACATTGTCATCTACATCAACATCACTTCTCACAACAACATACGTACACTGCACGAGGCAGAATGTGTGAGTAGTGTGTGAGCGATAGAGAGAATCTGTAGCAACTATCATCCCCATAAATGACTTACGCTGCATGGGGAAGCCGGAAATTTCTTCTGAAAATGCATTTTATCATTGTGGCTACAATACTGATCCGATCTGAACCAATTCTGATTCGGGAATCTGGTAGATGGAATCTGGTAGATATGATCATTCCCTACGATACTGCATTTTTCGTTTTTTTCTATCTTCAAAATTGTAAACTTTCGTCTTTTGTGGGGTGGAAGGATCCGACATATTCGGCAATCTGGTAGATCATTCTCAAGGATAATGCATTTTTCGTTTTTCATATATTCAAAATTGAGGACTTTCATCTTTTTTGGGGGCGGAAGGGGTCGTGGCGAAATTTTGAAATACACTTGTCTTGGTTTGGTATCACAGGAGTCGGGAAAAAAAATTTGGTTGCTCTAGCTCTTATAGTCTCTGAGATCCAGGCGACACAAAATACGAAAATCAAATCGACTCGTTTTTGTGTGACTGTGATCGAGAGGGAACGATGTTTTTCAATATGGTTTTCTCTATTGTGGCTATAATAATGATCCGATCCGATTTAGATTCAAGCCCCTGATATATATGATCTTTCTCTATGAATCTGCTTTGTTCGTTTTCTGCTATCTTCAAAATTGTGGACGCCACAGATGTCCGCCTTTTGTGGGGGCGGAAGTAGGCGTGGTGAAATTATGAAACACTTTTCTAGGAGTGAGATATCACATCAGTCTGGAAAAAATGTGGGTACTCAAGCTCTTATAGCCTTCGAACAATTAGCAAGACGGACGGACGGACAGACGGACGGACAGACATGGCTATATCGACTCGGCTATTGATGCTGATCAAGAATATATATACTTTATAGGGTCAAAAATTATTCCTTCTCTATGTTACACACAACCACTTTAACCACAAATACAATATACCCTTTTACTCTTCGAGTAAGGGTATACAAACTATTATTTTATTGTGTTTTCAAAACAAGAGTAATAACACAAAAAAATGAATTCTAGTTTGATATATCTCAATAAATAAGATAACATAAAAAGGGTTAATATTAAATATTTTTAAAATTTGAACAAAAGCTGTTTTATATACTTTTTAATGTAAAATTACATTTTATTCTTTTTTATCAGTGCACTACTCTGAGGGAGTCAATTCGCCCCCTTCAGCGAGATGGTGAGACGACTATTGATAGTCAAAAGATTATATAATTCTAGTTCTAATGAACTAAAAAATTTATTTTTGGAAATTTGGAACCAAACAAAAACTCTATACAAGCATCCGTACTTGAAGAACTCCCTTATAACATGTGCTATTCAATTCTGTCTTACCACGAGGTTAGTCCTACTAATGTCCTGCTAGTAGAACTAATGAACAATTATTTTAATCGTTAACAGCTATTATACATTGATGGTTTGGTTCCCAGAAATATTTCAAAGATATGATGATTATGAGAAAGCCCATCCTGGAACACCGGCATCAGTTTGTGATATTTCATCGATCGTTACATCAAATACGTAAGTCACTGTAAAGAATAAATGTCTTAAATATCGTTCTTAAATTGTATAATCAACGAGAAATTACGTGTTGTGTCGCTGTTCAAGCGACACTACTTTTATACCCGTACTCAGTCAGTACACATGTGATTTACACACATATGTATAATTTTAAAATATTCGAAGAGTAAAAGGCTATATTGTATATTTGGTAAAAGCGGATGTGTGTAACATAGAGAAGGAATCATTTCCGAACCCATAAAGTATATATATTCTTGATAAGCACCAATAGCCGAGACGATACAGCCATGTCTATCCGTCTGTCTGTCCGTTTTGTTTGTCGCTCATTGCTCGCAGGCTACAAGAGCTAGAGCAACTAAATTTTACTTCCAGACTGATGTTATATCTCACTCCTAGAAAAGTGTTTCAAAATTTCTCCCCGCCCACTTCCGCCCCCACAAAGAGCGCATATTTGTGGCGTCCACAATCTTAAAGATAAGAGAAAACGAAAAATGCAGCATCATAGAGAAAGGCCATATCTATCAGGGCCCAAATCGGATCGGATCATTAATATAGCTACAATAGAGAAAACCAATTCGAAAAACTTCATTCCCTCTCTTTCGCACTCACACAAAAACGATTCAATTTGGTTTTTTGTATTTTGTGTAACATGGATCTCAGAGACTATAAGAGCTAGAACAACCATTCATACCAATCATACCAAACATACCAAACCTGAACAAGTGTATTTTAAAATTTCGCCCTGCCCCCTTCCGACCCTACAAAAGACGAAAGTCCACAATTTTGAAGATAGAAAAGAACGACGAGAAAGAGTGTACGGAGTCGCTGTGAACGCGACTCTACTGTTATAACCGTACTTAGTTTGTACACATGTGATATACATACATATGCGTAATTTTCAAATGTTTTATCAGTTTTTACATTTTAAATTTTTTTACTACATCTGCCATCTACATCTACATCATTTCTCACAACATCACACGTACACTGCACGAGGCAGCTTGTGTGAGCGTGGGTGTGAGAGAATCTGTAGGGACAATCATCCCCATAAATGATTTACGCTGCATGGGGAGGGGGGAAATCGCTGCTGAAAATTAATTTGATCATTGTGGCTACAATACTGATCCGATCTGAACCAAATTCGGGAATCTGGTAGATATGGTTATTTTCTACGATACTGCCTTTTTTGGTTTTTTTCTATCTTACAAATTGTGGATTTTCGTCTTTTGGGGGGCGGGAGAGGGCGTGGCAAAAATTTTGACATATGTAAACTTGCACTGAAGCGATATCACAGAGTCTAGACAGAAAGTTTGGTTTCCCTAGCTCTTATAGTGTCTGAGATCGAGGCGCTCGACTCGTTTTTGTGTGAGTGCGAAGGAGAGGGAATGATGTTTCTCGAAATTGTTTTATAAGCGCGGCTCACTAGCACATGCTGCGAAACCATTTCGCCGTAGAGTTTCGTCTAGTTTGTTTTTCCACATTTGACCAGATTGTTTGAGTCCATACAGAGATTTCTTTAATCTCAAAACCTGACCATCCCCCTGTTCGTACTTCTTGGGCTACTTCATTTAGATCTCTTCGGTCAAGTCTCCGTTGAGGTACGCTGTGAATACGTCCAACTGGTGTACATGGAGTTCCAGCACAGCTGCTGCCAAAACCATTCGGATTGTAGCGTATCTGACGACCGGAGAAAAAGTTTCTTCGTAGTAAACGACGTATATTTGACCGCACCCTTTGGCAACCAGCCTAGCCGTGAAGCGTACACCCAGCGACATCCAATTGCTTTTTGACCAGATGGCAATTGCGCGAGCTCCCATGTCTCGTTTCGAATCAGGGCATTATACTCCTCTTGCATAGCCGTCCACCACTCTCTCTTGTTATCGCTTTCCATAGCCTTTTCTACAGTTTCTGGTACTTTTTCTTACAAGCTTAGCATATTTACATAGTTATGCTGTTTTCTCGGCCTTCCTCGCAATCCAGTTCTAATCAGTTTTGGTCTACCTCTACCTTTGCTTGCTTCGTCAATTGTACGGGCATCAATGCTCTTCACGCACCCAGCGTCTGCTGCTTCGTTGCCTTCGGCATTATCGCTCTCTTCACACCCAGCGTCTGCAGCTTCTATGCTCTTGACATTGTCACACTCTTTGCACCAGGCGTCTGCAGCTTCGTTGCCTTTGCGTTTTTCAATTTGAAATTCGCTACTATTGTCACATCTTGCTCGCCTGGATCTGGCCGGTGAAGCTCTCCCGTTTATTGTAAGTGTACAGGGTAATCCATGATCAGGAAATGTATAAGTATGTTCATTTGGGGTATGCCATAATTAGACTTATCTTATTGTATAATCCAACATATTCTTTTTAGGGTCAGAAATTATTTCTTCTCTATGTTACAAACATCCACTTTTACCACAAATTGTTTATTGTTCATTGTTTAGGGTTGAACAATGTCCAGTTCAACGTAAGACTAATAGATTAATAGAACAAAAATAAAAAGAAGGATATCTAGACTATTAAATTAAATTAAATTAAAATTAAATTACTTCAAAATATTCATTAGCTTAGATTTAACCATAAAAGAACTAGTATCGTAAGAAAAGAGATGAAAAAAAGTGTTGTAGTTAAAGCCAATGCTACGGAAAGATTCATGGTCAGAATAATTAGGAAGACAGCGTTGAAGATGTAGTGGAAAAAAATACCTAGTCCGGCGGGAAGGGACTGAGATGTTGATAAGGCTACAGAGGGCAATGGAATCAACCCCACCAGCGAGAAGTTTATGTAGAAAAAGAACACCGTGGCAGATCCTACGACTTTGGAAAGAGCGGATATCGAGAAGTCGCAGCCTACTCTCATTAGAGGGGAGATGTCTTGACGGGTCCCAATTAAGACCACGAAGTGCAAAGAGGAGGAATTGTTTTTTGGACAGACTCAATCATATCCTGATATTTTTGGTAATGAGGGGACCAGACGCAGGAACCATATTCAAGGATAGGCCGGACAAGGGACACATAGAGAAGTTTGGTCGTATAAGGATCGGTGAACTCCTTGGACCATCTTTTAATAAAGCCCAGGACCCCTCTAGCTTTATTCGAGATAGCGGATATGTGGGAGTTAAAACACAAATTAGGTGAAAACATAATTCCCAAGTCAGTAACTTTGAAGAGGCGTTGCACGGAACAGTTTTTGATAGTGTAGTCATAAAGGTAAGGCTTGATACGATGGAAAGACATGACGTTACATTTAGAAATATTAAGAGGAAGCAAGTAAATTAGGCACCAATTGTTGAGGGTGTCGAGATCGGATTGTAAAAATAAGGGGGAAAAAGGGTCACAATAGGAAAAGCACAACTTCACATCGTCCGCATACATAAGTTCTCGGGGATTGTGTTAAAAGCTTGGGGAAGATCGTTAATGAATAAATTAAATAGCAGAGGGCCAAGATGGCTACGTTGAGGTACCCCTGACGTAACCGAAACAGGCCTAGAGAGAGAGGAATTAAAATGGACACGCTGAGAACGATTGCAAAGATAGGCAAATCCAACTTTGGAGAGAGCACTTATCTTCTGGATCTTAAAGATCTAGTTAATATTGTAATGATACCTATTTCAGACTGAGGTAAGCTCAGTCTATCCAGGGTTCTCTACAAGAAATTTTGTAGTATTGCTGGAACTTTAGGGTAGGGCTTGGCCGTGAGACCGAAAGTGGAGCGGGCGTGGAGTCTTGTTACCGTGTAGGTGCTTTTGGGTGATCGCACTTGGCGATGAAAGGAAAACGCTGACACCTGAGTTTTTGGTGTATGCGGTAATATGGCTTGTTGTGTCACCTGATTTTTTTTGTGTTCGCGCTCGGCAAAGAAATGATGACACTTCGTGAGTTTGGTTTTTGATATTATTTAAATGGTTTTTATTTGTGTTCTGTATTGTTTTCTCGGGGCTTCGTGTCGTGTAGGGGTTTCGTGTATGGTGTTGTTGCGGAGGCGTGGTGCTGATAGCCGCGGCGGATGTACTCCCGATACGATTTAGAATAGGCGATGGACTGCCGTTTTGGTTTATGATAGGCGATGGACTGCCGTTTTGGTTTATGATAGGCGATGGACTGCCGTCTTGGTTTAAGATAGGCGATGGACTGCCGTTTGGTGCTCGGCTTGATGGACTGCCCCGATGGATCGCGGGCTCGGCCTATTTAAGGCCGATTTCCAGTGCTGAGTCCGCAAGTCTGGGGGCTGGGGTTCCCTCAGCCTCCTGCGCGTGCCACCGACACGGTCATTGCCTCGGATGCACCGAGAAATGAGCTGAGTCTGGGCTGTGGTCATTGGCTCGGTCGTACCGAGGAATGACCTGCGTGGAGTTGTGTAACTCGGGGGCGGGGAGACTGTGGCGCGTGTGTCGATTCTGCATGAATCGATCGGCGCGTGGACTGTAAATGTCCGGTGTGTGGTGTTTGTGTTGTTGGATCATATATGACAACGTAACTTAGTGCTATTAGTACGAATATGTATATACATAAATGCAAAGTAACTTAGTGCTATTAGTATGAATATGTATACGAATGTAACGGTTCGTATAACGGTTCGTTACAATATGTTTACTTGGAAACCCTAGGAGATAAAAGCTTCTGGATAAGGAGATTATGATTTACTGAATCAAAAGCCTTACTAAAGTCAGTGTAAACAACGTTAGTTTGAGACTGCTTTGCGAAACCAGCATGCACAAAGGTGGAGAATTCAGGAAGGTTTGATGAAATAGAGCGACGTTTCACAAATCCGTGCTGTGATTCAGAGAATATTGTACTACAAAAGTGTTGGAGCTGAGAAGTTATAATTTTTTCGAAGAGTTTTGGAATGGCAGATAAGTTTGAGATGGCACGATAATTAGAAACTTCGGATTTAGACCCCTTCTTGTGAATGGGAATAATGAAAGTTTCTTTCCAGACGGTGGGAAAGTCCCAAAGCTCTATTGACAGGTTAAAGAGTTTAAGGAGGGGCACACAAAGAGAATCTGGACAATGTTTTAGAACAGCACTGGGAACCCTATCAGGGCCCGTAGAAAAGGAAATTTTGCACGATTTTAGGTTGATTAGGAGGCAATTAAAGTCAATGAACGGGGGATAGATACAATTAGAACTATTTAAGAGGAAGGGATATGGTTGTTTGGGATGAGATTTATCAGCAAGTATAGAGGATTGATTATTAGAAGGAATAGAGTAGCAAAGTTGAAAAATCGAGGCAAACAAATTTGCGATATCACAATCATTATCGGCCTTTCTACCATTAAAAGGAAAATGAAGATGGAAATTGGGAAGAGTTACGCTTCGAGTTCACAAACCTAAAGAATTGCTTCGAAGCTCGTTTGAAGTTAAGCTTACATTTAGACAGGTAGATATTATAACAGGTTTTGTTAAGTAACGAAAATTTGCTCTTTGCGATTGAGTACCTAGAGAAGTCCAATTGTGAACCAGATCTTGTAAACTTTTTATAGAGACGAGATTTAATATTCCGAAGGTTTGTCAAGCGTGGAGTGAACCAGACAGGGTCTTTGGGATTACGCAAGGGGGAAACTACAGGTACATATATATTAAATATATTGAACATAGAATTATAAAATGCATTAGTTGCGGATTCCATATCATGAAAGTCGTCAAGGAATGACCAATCGATCAGAGAAAGCGCCAGATTAAAGCAGTAAAAATCTGCTTTCCTGAAGCAAAAGATAGACGGAGATTTAATGGGAGTATTCGGGCCAGCGGCTAGTTTAAGCGTCAATTTAATGTAACATTATGTAATTGTATAAGAACATATAAAACCCTAAACTTATGTTGTCTCCAGCGTTCGGCAGGGCTGCTGCGCTCTCTCTGTTAAAGGGCGCTCTGCACCTGCCGCTTCGGCTCTAGCTTTGACCGACCAAAGTTGCTTAAGTAGTTCTATGCTAATCTATCTCCGCATAGGTTGCATACCGAGCCCCGTGTGTACGTTTATCTGGCCTAGCAAAAGAGCGAGCAATTGGCTTTCGCTAGCCGCCTGTATAAATAAACATTTTATAACGTTTTGAATCGAGTTGTTTTTATTGATTTTAAAAATAAATATGTGCCAAAAAGCTTGGCCCCTCAAACATTAGTGACCCCGACGTGATTTAACTGCAATTTAAATCGTGTTTTGTTAAAACCATTAAAAGTCGAACAATATATTCTTTGCTGTGTAGTGTAACTACAAACAATTACATTTTGTGCCAATAAAACAGTCAAAGTGCAAGTTCAGTGATACTGCGGCTGTCGAATATGCCGTTTCTTAATCGCCTAATCTCTATTGCCCTGCGCCGCTGCAGACGCGGTTCTTGACTTTTCATTCTTCCATTCTCGCTCCCGCTCTGTTCGACGTCGCTTAAGCGGTCTTACATTTTCCGTTGGTTTATTTGCATTACACCGCTTAGCATGGACAACGAGCCGAATACAGTCGCGGGTGAAAATATTGCGATGGGTGAAAAAAGGCTGAGGCTTTACAAACGTAAAGTTCAGTCCCTGCATGATCGCCTGCACCGTCTTGGCGAGTCATTCTCGGGAAATAAAATTGATAAACTAAATGCGCCCGAAATAGATGTGCGCCTCGATATGTTGGCGGAAATGCGTGAGGAGTTCAACAAGTCCCATAATGAACTGGAATCGCTGGATGAAAACGAGATTGGAAGTGAGCTGCGTGAAACATTCGATGCCCTTTTCATTTCTTTGAAAGCTGAGCTGCTTTCTGCTCTCGAATTAGGACACCTACGCGTAGCCGCTCATTTCACTAGCCTGCCAAACAGCTCTGGAGGTCATACCATCATCATGGCTCACAAGCAGCGGCTTCCTGAGCTTAAGCTTCCTAGCTTCTCTGGCGGCTATGTGGAATAAGCGGATTTTATTGCAGTGTTCAATTCGGTCATCGAAGGAGATCCAGACCTCAGTGACCCCAGTGCCAATTATCGTGTGGCTCTGGATATACTTAGCTTTAACGCTTTAATAACAAACGACTTGTTTTCCAGGCACACATCAAGGAGATTCTTGGGCTCAAGAAGGTAGACTCGCCTTCTGCTAAAAGGCTTCGGGGAGTTCTCAGACGCAGTCAACTTGCATACGCGTGCCCTGCAGACATTGGGAAGTGCTGAGAAGATATCGGGATGCATGATTATTCACATGCTGCTACAAAAGCTAGATGCCAAGACACAAGCAAAATGGGAGGAGACTGCGTCATCGGACAGGATACCCACAGCTGGGGAGTTTACGATATCCTGGAAAAGCGATGCCAGAAGATGGAGAACGTGCAATGCGCTGTAGCGACACACGCTGGTAGCGCTCAGGTGGGAAAAAGCCAGTATACACATCCAAAGAAAACTTTTGTTGCCTCTAACTCTTCCGCCAACCCATCTGGATGCCCTTTCTGCCATTCAGTGGGCCACGGAATATACTCATGCAGCATTTTCACAAATTTATCTCCTTTTCTCCGTCATAAGGAAGTGAGGAAGCTTTCACTTTGTTTTAATTGCTTAAAGTCGGGTCATCGGACTCGTGCATGTACCGGTGGCCAGTGTAGAGTTTGCGGAAAAAGTCATCATACCTTATTGCACTTCGACTCATCCATAGCGCAAAGCTCCCCAGCTGTTTCTCCTCCAGAAGGTGCAGTACAACCAGCACCTATTTCGCCGGTTCAGGATTCTGCTGGCAGTATGCCGTCTCATGCGTCTACCTCTCTTGCTGCCCAAGGTCTCCACTCCGATGTTGTGCTGCTAGCTACGGCTGTCGTTCTGGTGAAGAATCGATCGGGCGTTTTGGTTCCTTGTCGCGCCATTCTGGATTCAGGATCCCAGATTCATCTCGTGACATCTAGGATCGCCCAGCAGCTTCAGCTTAGGAGAACTCAATCGTCTGCCCTTGTCTCTGGTCTTGGCGATACTAGCGTGTCCACTGAGGGATCCACCGTGAGCATTTGCATGCAGTCCCGCACTTCGGACTATTCGACCACGCTCACTGCTCTCATCGCCCCCACAATCACAGATAGCCAACCAAGTCTGGCAGTTAATGTAGCCGTTTGGAACATTCCCTCCAATATTCAGCTTGCCGATCCTGCGTTCTTTAATCCTCAGCGAGTAGATCTCCTCATTGGCGCGAGCATTTTTATTTTATCTCTGCGTAGGGCAAATCAAGCTCATAGACGGATTGCCGCTTCTGCAGAAGACCCGGCTTGGGTGGATCGTATCTGGTATCAAGAGGGTATCAAGTTCGTCGCTTTTGGGAATTCAAATTTCTTCGGATTCGGAGGCTAGAGTTAATGCAAGGTTGGATCAAACTCTTCCTATGTTTTGGGAAGTCGATGATTGTGTGGAGGCTGCTTTAAGTACAAAGGAAGAAGTAGATTGTGATGCGCATTTCGTAAGCCACCATTCACGTTTGCCATCGGGGGAGTACTCTGTTAGGTTGCCTTTAAAGCATGATGCTGATCGCTTAGGAGAATCTTATGCTCAGGCGTACCGACGATTCCTCAGTTTGGAACTAAAACTGGATCGTAATCCTACGCTCAAGGAGCGTTACTCAGCTTTTATGAAGGAGTACATTGACTTGCAGCATATGTCCGAAGTCCATCCTGACTCACGTAACCGCTGCAAGTATTTTCTGCCTCATCATCACTGCGTTTTAAAGGAGGACAGTATCTCGACAAAACTCCGTGTCGTTTTCGATGGCTCTGCAGCTACATCAACTGGATGCTCCTTAAATGATGTGATGATGACAGGTCCTGCTATTCAGCCTGCATTGTTTACCATTCTGATTCGGTTCCGCACATATCCCGTCGCTCTCACTGGTGACATTTGTAAAATGTAGCGCTGCGTAAGGGTATCTCCACCTGACAATTATCTCCAGTGTATCCTATGGCGAGATTCCATCCAGTCCGATGTTCAGGTCTACACATTAGACACCGTCACATATGGTACGAAGGCTGCATCGTCTTTAGCTGTCCGCTCAATGCACCAGCTGGCCATCGACGAAGGTGAGCCCTACCCTCTTTGCTCAGCTGCTCTGAAACAGGAGTTTTATGTCGATGATCTCATCTCTGGCGGCATCTCGGTCGCAGAGGTCAAGGAAAAGATGCGCCAAACTTCAAGTTTACTTTTGTGCGGTAACTTCAAGCTTAGAAAATGGTGCTCGAGTAGCCAGGAGGTGCTTGATGGAATTCCGGAAGGCGACGTGGAGAAGTTTCTGCGGTTTCATGATGCAAGCGACATCACAAAACTCTTGGTTTAGCGTGGGACCCTGCGTCAGATCAGCTGCTGTTTGCCCTGTCTGCGCTGGACACAAACTCAAGGCCCTCCAAGCGTTCGGTTTTATCAACGATTGCGCGGTTCTACGACCCTCTTGGATTGATTAATCATGTTATTGTCAGGTGCAAGATTTTCCTTCAGCAGGTTTGGAGAGAAAACTTGGACTGGGATGAGAGTCTACCGGCAGCGCTGCATTCGACTTGGATGGACCTAAGAAACAGCTTTGCAAGTATCTCTGGAATTTCATTTCCTCGCCTTGTCCATCCTTTCAGTGCAGCTTTGGAGATCCATGGATTTTGTGATGCCAGTATGGAGGCATATGGTGCGTGCGTATATGTCGTATCCAGGCAAGGGGAGTCGTCGAGCAATGTTTTTGTGCTCAAAGTCACGAGTGGCGCCACTATAATCATTGTCAATTCCAAAGCTTGAATTGAATGGAGCCTATTTGCTTGCGTAGCTTATGCACAACATAAGGGAGACGGGAAACTTCCCAGGCCAGTTTCATTGCTGGTTGGATTCGTCGACGGCGCTATCTTGGATACGGGATGAGCCAGCCAAATTTCAGGTTTTCGTGGCAAATCGAGTGGCAACAATTCAGGAGTTGACGCAAGGCATGGCATGGCGCTATGGAGAGGCTCGCTTGCCAGCCACTTCATCCAGTCAGAGCTGTGGTTTCACGGCCCGTCGTTTTTGTTGGGCTCTAAGGGTGAGTGGCCTGCATCTCCCGTTTCTGAAACTCCGCCCATTGAGCTTCGCAAGCCTGTATTGCTGATCGTTTCTCCACATGCTGACCTTACTCCCGGATGCAAATTTGCAAATTCGTTCTTTGGCATGCAGCGCACATTTGCTTACATGCATAAATTCATTCATCGTCTTAGGCATCCTGGGCTCACGGTTTCTGACATTCAGCAGGGAACGCATCTTCTAGTTCGGCATGTTCAGCTGGCAAGTTTGTGGTCGGACATAAAGGAAATTAGGCGCAATGGGCAAGTCAGGAAGTCTAGCTGTATCAGTTCGCTCTCTCCGTTCATCGATCCGGCTGGTTTGCTTCGAGTTGGAGGTCGGCTCGGCAACTCATCGCTCCCATTTAACGCTCAGCACCCGCTTATTCTGTCCAAGGAACATCCCGTGACGGCTGCAGTGATAAACTATTATCATCAACGGAGCCTCCATGCCGGACCTCGCACCTTGCTTGCCAAAATTCGATTAGGTTATTGGCTTATTGGAGGAATCAAGGCCGTTTCAAAGGTAGTAGTAGGTAATCGATTTCGCTGGGGTACATCTCTCAGTCCGGCCAGGGTCGAAACTACAGAAAATTTGTAATTTGCCGGGACTCGAAGTCGTGAATGGTGCCGTTCGGGGCGGAGGCTCGTCTAGGGTAGGGTCAGGGAGCGGCAGGGATCTACCGGCGGATGTCGAAATGGCCCGGACGGTCCCTCTGGAGAGGGTACGAACCACCGGAAAGCGAGGAAGGAGGCACTGTCTGCCAAGGGGTGGCGGCTATCGCCGGGCGACACCTTCAGGCAACGACTACGGGGATGGGAAGTGGGTAGTCAAGATCGACAAAGGTGACTAGGCGATCGCCGGACGTTACCTTTGGGCACTACTGGTCTCGGGGGGAAGGGCGCGGTTTTTTTGAAAGGCGACTAGGCGATCACCGGACGCCACCTTCAGGCAACTACTACGGGGGTAAGAAGTGGGAAAGGTTTTCTGAAGGCGACTAGGCGATCATCGGACGCCACCTTCAGGCAACTACTACGGGGGTGGGGAGTAGGTAGCCGAGATCAACAAATTCAGACGCGGAGTTATTTTCTTTGATCAAATCTTTATTCTGCACTATGTAATTTTCCCTACCTAACCGCACCGCTAAGCACCCTTCTTCTCACGACGGTGAGACTCGCTAACCCCAATGTCTCCTTCGTTTGGTCCCGTTATGTTACGGCAGCGTGGGCGTCGCTCACTTCTCGTCACACACTTCTCTTGGCACGACCGGCTCAAGCTTTGGTTCCCGAACGACTGACCCAATTCTTTCTGGCGCGCGATCGTGAGACCTGTTGCCGGCTTCCAACGCTCTCTTCCCCTTGGCTTTAGTCGCCGGCTGCTCTCTCTCTCTCTCTCTGCATCGTTGATTCCAGTGCTCGCTTCGCTATGGTTCCAGCGCTCTCTTCGCTTTGGTTTTCCGTCGTCGTCTGCTCTCTTGGTTCCTATGCTCTCTCAGCGTCGTTGATGTTCTTAGCGGCGGAGCTTTACGCTCTCCGTTGTCGTAGCTTTCCGGTCGGAGCTTTCGCTCTCTCGCGTTCTGGGTTTAGTTGTCAGTGTTGGCCGCGGATCACTGTTTGCCCAGATCCCCCCCTCGAAATCACTAGATCATGAAATCACTCAGGTGGTGGTCCCTTCGTGGGAAAATCGGGGAAAAGAATGTGGGGGAGCATCCGCTCCTTTACACTTGCCAAAGGAGCGTCTGGAAGGATCCCGCGCCTTCGAAGTAACTGGAGTGGACTATTGTGGACCGTTTTTCTACCGGTCAGAAATCCGCACTAGGCCTTCAATCTAATTTCTTGAGCCTGACCTAACGAAGCTCAACTACAATCGTCTGGATGGTTGGCAGCCGGTCACTCAACTTCAGCAGAATTTCTGGCGGCGCTGGCGCGAAGAGTATCTGACTGGCGTACGGCTGCGCAAAACCTCTGCGTGGACGATGTCGTCCTGGTGAAGGACGAGAATCTTCCTCCAAGGCGTTGGCCACTGGTTAGAGTGACCGACGTCGTCAAAGGCAAGGATGGAGTGTGCCGCGTGGCTGACTTAAGGACGGCCTCAGGAACCATCAGGAGGGCTGTTACTCGGCTGTGCTTGCTGACCCTTGAGAAGTCAGTTGAAAGGCGAGCTTCCAACGGGGGGAGTATGTTCGGGCCAGCGGCTAGTTTAAGCGTCAATTTAATGTAACATTATGTAATTGTATAGAAGCATATAAAACCCTAAACTTATGTTGTCTCCAGCGTTCGGCAGTGCTGCTGCGCTCTCTCTGTTAAAGGGCGCTCTGCACCTGCCGCTTCGGCTCTAGCTTTGACCGACCGTCGTTGCTTAAGTAGTTATATGCTTATCTCTCTCCGCATAGGTTGCATACCGAGCCCCGTGTGTACGTTTATCTGGCCTGGCAAAGAGCGAGCAATTGGCTTTCGCTAGCCGCCTGTATAAATAAACATTTTATAACGTTTCGAATCGAGTTGTTTTAATTGATTTTGAAAATAAATAGGTGCCAAAAAGCTTGGCTCCTCAAACAGGGAGATTTGAAAGAATCAAAGGAAGACAACTGCACAGAAATTTCAAGTGTGGGATGATAAGGGTCCTCAGGGAAAAGAGAGGTAATCCTCTGCAGACTACAGTGCTCGAGACGTCGAAAGTAAAGACAAGATCAAGAAGCCTACCCAAATTATTGGATATAGCATTAACCTGACCCAACGAAGTATCGGACAAAGAAGTATCGGACATCAGGTTGGAGTCAACAGAGGGATACCATACAATATACCCTTTTACTCGTCGAGTACGCATATAAAAAACGAAAAACGCAGTATCGTATTGAATGACTATATCTACCAGATCTGGTTCAGATCGGATTATTATTGCAGTCACAATGATGAAATGAATTTTCCGCAGCTAGCCGCCAACCTTTCAGCCGTGCAGTGTTGTTGTGAGAAGTGATGTAGATGACAGATGCAGAAAATAATGAAAATAAAAAATGTAAAAATTGATCAAATATTTGAAAATTTTACATGAATCACATGTGTGCTGACAAAGTACTGGTATAAAAGTAGTGTCGCGTTAGAACCGACACAACACGTCTTTTCTCGTTTTATTTTATTTTATTCTTCTTTGAAAAGTGCTTTCTTAAAATGAAGCCCAACCCTAAAGTATATTTGCAGGGACCTACAGCGTTGTACATAGTGCTAATTTTTAAATGTAAATTAAATTAACCAGCACATAATGGTGAACATAATTATTTATAAAACCGCCCTAGATTGTGATTATGATTTTCAATTAATTTTATTTTTAGAACCTTTGTAGACTGTGAGTCGGAAATCGATCATACAGTGTTCTTTCACACATTCATAATTGGGTTGGCTTGCATACCAACAAGTTTTTGGCTGCCACTATGTGTTCACAAATTGGGAATCAAATTTTTTTTTGGGTACGTAAAAAACTACTATTCGTTAATTGTTGATAATATAATATAAAGAAACAAAATATTTATTTTTGTAGTTTTCAGCTTGACGGCAGCGGGATTTGTAACTTTAGGGTTTTATTTCGTTCGAAGCTCTTTTGAAAACTTAATTTTGTCATGCATTTTTGAAGCACTAACATCGCTTAGTATTAGTACTTTATATTGCGTGTTGGTGGACTTATTCCCAACCAATTTGAGGTAAGTAATTAATTCTCAACCTATTTCAAAGGGAACCTGTCCAACCAACAAACCAACCTGTCGGATTTTATATCCGGTAATCAATGAGTTAAGAGATATATATTAGTTTTGTGGTTGAAATGGAAGTGTGTAACGCATAAAAGGTAACGTTTCCGACGTTTCCATAAAGTATTAATATACTTGAACTGCAGTCAGCCGAGTTGATATAGAAATATCCTTCTGTCTGTCCGTCCGTCTGTCCATTGTCTGTTGTCGCCTAGTGTAAAGGCTTTAAAGAAAAGACCCCGACATTTGCGAGTTGAGTTGTAAATTCAAACTAAATTGTATTCTTAAAATCAGAGCCTTATATTAGTTTTACAAACACTGTTTGTGGTACAATTGATAATCTATTCTTATCTCTAGACCCATGAAACGATTACATTTACTCTGGGGGTTATTCTCCGTGCATGCATTGAACTCCGTGCATATGTACGTTATTAGTTCTTAGCTTTACCATAGATAAGTGGTATCTCCACTTGTGTGTTGCTTGTCGTCTTTATTACCGTCTTTATAACGGTCGTAAATTATCTACTTTATGCACTACTTCATTTAGATTTAGAGATACATAGATTTCTTTACATCATATTTTCTTAAAATACATGTTCATGCTTGAACATTTTGCAAAAGGGCCGGAGGTGGCGAGATTTTTCAGTTTATTTGTATTCTACCTTATTATAATTTAATTAGAATCATAAGTATCGATGATAAATTTGGGTCTTCTTATGGTATATATAATCAATATTAACATTATTTTTATTCCGATAATTAAGGCTGCGTGTCCCGATACATGATGATACACTTTGATATTGTCTAAGGGCTTTCTGGTATTCTTCGTCTAATTTGCGTGAAACTCCCGGTAAAGTCGGTAAAGATTTTGGCACATTGTCTTCTTCTTGAAAAAAATCTTCTTAGTGAAGCTAGAAAGGCATCTGAAGTTAGCTCGCTCACCACTTCCATATGAATAGCCTTTGTCGCCATGCACACGAAAACGGCAATATATCCCTTATACGATTTCTGCCCACGGTTTCTAGAATATCGGATATGGTAATGTCCGGCGAAGTCTACTCCTGTATTTGTGAACGGGTGCGACATCGTTGTTCTGTTTATCGGCAAATTTTTCCCTAAATTATTCAGCGGTATTCTGCCGATACCTAGCACAGGTAACACACTGTTTAAGCTTTTGCTTTAAACAATTCCTTAGCCCAAATATCCAAAACTTTCGTTGTACATAGTTTCGCATCAGGTTAATTCCACCGTGTAATCTTTCTTCATGCGAATTTTTAATAATTCCAGATGTTAAGTAACATTTATTTAAAATCAAGGGATAGTTAACCTCAAATTCTGCATTGGAGTTCTAAAAATGGATTCAAGCCAATATTTTATTATACCCGTACTCGAAGATTAAAAGGGTATCTTGTATTTGTGGTAAAAGTGGATGTGTGTAACATAGAGAAGGAATAATTTCCGCCCCCATAAAGTATATATATTCTTGATCAGCATCAATAGCCGAGTCGATATAGCCATGTCTGTCCGTCTTGTTTGTCGCCCATTACTCGGAGGCTATAAGAGATAGAGCAACCAAATTCTTTTTCCATACTGATGTTATATCTCACTCCTAGAAAAATGTTTTAAAATTTCGCCTCGCCCACTTCCGCCCCCAAAAAGGCCGCACATCAGTGGCGTCCACAATTTTAAGTTAACAGAAAACGAAAAATGAAGAATCATAGAGAAAGACCATATCTATCAGGGGCCCAAATCTGAATCGGATCGGATCATTAATATACTTCGCTCTCTCTCTTTCGCACTCACACAAAAATGAGTCGTTTTGGTTTTTCGTATTTTGTGTAGCCTGGATCTCAGAGACTATAAGAGCTAGAGCAACCAAACTTTTTGTCAAGACTCCTGTGATACCAAACCTGAACAAGTGTATTTAAAATTGTCGCCAAAAAATGAAGTTTCGTAGAGAATGAAAATATCTACCGGATTCCCGAATTTGGTTCAGATCGGATCATTATTGTAGCCACAATGATCAAATTAATTTTCAGCAGCGAGTCCCCTTGCGGCAGGGGTTGCCTCACGCTCACAGACTCTGCCTCGTGCAGTGTACGTGTGTTGTTGTGAGAACTGATGTAGTGTAGATGACAGATGCAGCAAACAAATGTAAAATGTAAAAACCGATAAAAAATTTGAAAATTCCACATAAATTACATGTGTACTGACTGAGTACGGGTATAAAAGTAGATTCGCGTTCGAAGCGACTCCGTACGTTCTTTCTCGTTTATTAGTTAGGCTAGTTATTTCTGAACTGAATTGTATGGCTTGTTGTTTTTTATACCCGTATTCGAAGAGTAAAAAGGTATATTGTATTTGTGGTAAAAGTGGATGTGTGTAACATAGAGAAGGAATAATGTCCGACCCTATATAGTATATATATTCTAAATCAGCATCAATAGCCGAGTCGATATAGCCCTGTCTGTCCGTCTGTCCGTCCGTCTCTCTGTCCGTCTTGTTTGTCGCCCATTGCTCGAAGGCTATAAAAGATAGAGCAATTCAATTTGTTTTTGACTGATGTTATATCTCACTCCTAAAAAAAGGTTTTAAAATTTTGTCCCGCCCACTTCCGCCCCCAAAAAGGGCGCACAACTGTGGCGTCCACAATTTTGAATATAACAGAAAACTAAAAATAAAGTCTCATAGAGAAAGACAATATCTATCAGGGGCTCAAATCTGAATCGGATCGGATCATTAATATAGCCACAATAGAGAAAACCATACGAAAAAACTTCGCTCCCTCTCGCTCGCACTCGAACAAAAAATAGTCGATTTTTTGTATTTTGTGTCGCGTGGATCTCAGAGACCATAAGAGCTAGAGCAACCAAACTTTCTGTCCACACTTCTGTGCTACCAAACCGAAACGAGTGTATTTAAAAATTTCGCCCCGCCCCCTTCCGCCACCACATAAGATGAAACTCCACAATTTTGATGATAGAGAAAAACGGAAAATGTAGTTTCGTAGAGAATGAAAATATCTACCAGATTCCCGAATTTGGTTCAGATTGGATCACTATTTTAGCCACAATGATCAAATTGTGAAGAGCTGTTAGTCAACATTAGCTGTTAACTCTATGGGTACTGTTATACGCACGATAGCTCGATAGACATCGATACCAACAGAGGCGATACTCACTTTAGAAGTGGAAGCGAACAAGATAGCACGGGTCGAAGAAAACCTATTTTACAATTAATTCACTCTACATATATTGTTCAACTTATTATATCCAATAAACACTACTAAACTACTCAAAAGCCATTCTTTCACAACATGAATTTTCAGCAGCGTTTCCCCGCCCCCTTGCAGGGTAACTAATTTATGGGGATGATAGTCGCTACAGATTCTCTCTCTCGCTCAAACACCGCACACACATTCTGCGTCGTGCAGTGTACGTGTGTTGTTGTGAGAAGTGATGTTGATGATGTAGATGTATATGACAATGTAGCAAAAATAAATGTAAAATATAAAAACTGATAAAACATTTGAAAATTCCACATAAATATCATGCGTACTGACTGAGTACGGGTATAAAAGTAGAGTCGCGTTCAAAGTGACTCCGTACGTTCGTTCTCTTTTTTTTCCGTTGTATACAATATATAAATATATAAATATTGGGAGAGATTCGGAGGGACGTACTCAGTCAGGTCACATGTGATTTACATATGTACATATGTGGAATTTTAAAATATGTTATCGTTTTTATATTTTACACTAAATTTTTTCTACATTATTTCGCACAACAACGCTGCACGGCAGAGGGTTGGCGGCTAGCTGCTGAAAATTCATTTCATCATTGTGGCTACAATAATGATCCGTTCTGAGCCATATTCAGCAATCTGGTAGATATGATAATTTTCTACGATACTGCATTTTTCGTTTTTTTGAACCATATCTGATCCGATCTGAACCTTATTCAGCAATCTTTTCTACGATACTGCATTTTTCGTTTTTTTCTATCCTAAAAAATGTGGACTTTCGTCTTTTGAGGGGGCGGAAAAAGGCGTGGCGAAATTTTGAAATACACTTGTCTTGGTTTGGTATCACAGGAGTCTAGACAGAAAGTTTGGTTGCTCTAGCTCTTATAGTCTCTGAGATCCAGGCTACAAAAATACGAAAAAACCAAATCGACTCGTTTTTGTGTGAGTGCGAGCAAGAGGGAATGATGTTTTTCGAAATGGTTTTCTCTATTGTGGCTATACTAATGCTCCGATCCGATTCAGAGTTGGGCCCCTTATAGATATGGTCTTTCTCTATGATTCTGCATTTTTAGTTTTCTGTTATCTTAAAATTTGTGGACGCCACAGATATGCGCTCCCTGTGGGGGCGGAAATGGTCGGGGCGAAATTTTGAAACACTTTTCTAGGAGTGAGAGATCACATCAGTCTGGAAAAAATTTGGATTCTCTATCTGTTATAGCCGCCGAGAAATGAGCGACAAACAAGACGGACGTCTGTCTGTCTGTCAAGACGGACAGACATGGCTATATCGACTCGGCTATTGATGCTGATCAAGAATATATATACTTTATAGGGTCGGAAGTTATTCCTTCTCTATGTTACACACATCCACTTTTACCACAAATACAATATACCTTTTACTCTTCGAGTACGGGTATAATGACTCTTTCTAGTTTATGCATACATGAGTATTTCTCTAATAATTCATTTATAATGTTAGCTTTATCGTTTATTAACATTATGCTAACAATTTTATGTTCTTCAATCTTCTCTTTCAGCCAATCTTTCTTAGATTTAGCCAACCATTGAGGCCCCTTCCACCAAATTTCAAAATCTTTCAGCTTATCTGAACTAATACCCCTTGACGCTACATCTGCTCCATTGTCTTCAGAGTTGACATGCCTCCATTTAAATACTTTAACGTTTCTAATATCATCAGTTCGACGCCTGATAAATTTATCTTTGTTGCTTCCAGTCTTTATCCATGCTAGAGTAATCGTAGAATCTCATAGAAAACTCCATGTATAACTTTCTACTTCACTTCCAACTGCTATTTTCACACATTGAATTAATTTTGCTAGAAGATGAACCGCACAAAGTTATAACATAGGAATAGTTTTTCGATTTTTCTTCCGATTAATTCGGTATCCGAATTCTCTCTAATGCTGTAAATTTTCTTTATATGAATTCCATTCGCGATTATCTTGATCTGATAGTTCTTTCATCCCAACCTTTGTCTGATAGCCAAAGTTTTTGCATAACAAATTTCCCAACAATTGTGACTGGAGACAACGAGCCTAAGGGTCTTACATTTTGGCTAAGGTACACTGCTCGTCATCAGGTTAGCACACCCCTCGCTTTAGTAGTTTTGGCTCAATTGTGGCCAAACTAACAGAGCTTCGATTTTGAAATTTTTGTGGCTTATAGCCTATTAAATTTTAAGTTGACTTTAATCAAATTTTTGTTTCTAGTTAACTTAATATTTTTTTTTTAATCTTTTCGTGAGACAACAAGAAAATTGATCTTTTATTTTGGTCATAAGGTTTGCACATGTTCATTCTTTTTCATTTATCTTCTACATTTAAACACAGTTTGCGATTTTTGTGGCTGCTGAAGTGATCTATTAATTTTATAATGAATACAAGAAATACGCTATCTTTCGAAGGGAAGGCAAAAATTTAAGCTTACCAAGAACACAAGCTGTCAATAAGTGAAATAAAAAAAAATCAGAAGGAGTCGTAAAGTTATATCTAATTTAATATGCAATAAATCGGGATATTGTAATAACAATAAAGGCGGTAATAATTGAGTGATTTCCAATGCTGACAAGATCGCAATTTAAAAAAAGAGGCATCGAACTCTCATGACTCCATGGCAAATATCAGAGCAAATGAAGGTCTTAAGGCGAGCCTATCTATGATTCCGATATTGATTAGGAATGCTAAACATTTAAAGACACTTAAACTGAAGAAAAACACCAACTTAACGATGCCCGAAAAAATTACGATTAAATTTAGCATAGAGCATATGACCTGAAATTCTAATATGCGGTAGGTGGTCGTTTCGGATTTAAAAAATGAAATATAGAAGGACCTGACTGATACGATTACTATTTCCATTATCTTATCAATGAAGAGCGCCAGTTGGATCGTCTTTAAAGTCAGGTGGGAGGAGTGTTGGTGTGGGGTGCCATTTTCTAATATGGTTAATATGAGCTTCAGTTTTTGCAAACAATTATGAATGCAAAAACGTATAATAAAGTAATTGAAACTGCTTTTCCGCATTTTAAAATTATGCTTATAGATTTGTCATTGAGTTTTCAACATGGCAACGCTTCGATCCATTTGGTCCGTGTGATTAAATCATGGATTGAAGCGAAAATGTAAAATTAGTACAGTGGCCACTTTACTCACCTGACATATATATAACAAAAAAAACGCGTGGGGATGGCTCGTTCGCAAAGATTACAAGTCTGGTAAACAATACTGTGTTAAAGAAGAACTAAATAAAAAGGCGTCAATAGTGCTTGGTCAGCCTTTTGTTTAAATTATACTGCCAGTCTATACGATTCGCTTCCCAAAAGGATATATGGGGTCATTCTCAACAAGGAAGGACCCACTCATTTTTAAATAGATTAAAATAAGTTCAAAAAATTGAAATTATACGTTTAAAAATAAATGCATACCTCAAAAGGTAAAAAAAAAATTTTTATATGTGGCATGTGCAAACCTGATGACCAAAATAAAGAATCAATTTTCTTGTTGTCTCACAAAAAAGATTTTTTTTTTGTAATATTAAGTTAGGTAGAAACAAAAATTTGATTAAAGTCAACTTAAAATTGAATAGGCTATAAGCAACAAAAATTTCAAAATCGTAGCTCTGTTAGTTTGGCCAGAATTGAGCCAAAACTACTAAAAGCGAGGGGTGTGCTAACCTCATGACGAGCAGTGTATATAGTGGTACATAGTGGAAGTTGAACCTTAATTCATCTTTAACTGGCTCCCATTGAAGTCCTAAAGTTTGTACGGATTCAATAGTAAACACCTTTTTGTCTTTGTTATCTATAACGGCTTCTGCAATTTCTGGGACAATTGTTATCCACTTTTTTAAGTTAAAACCAACTTTTTTAAACTTCCGGGTAACTTCATCCACATTCTTTTTAGCATCCAATATGGAATTGGCCACATAAAAATCATTTTTTATGATTTCACAAAGTTGTTAACTTATACTCTTTCACTTTTTCGTTTGTAGTATCTCGCCAGATTATATGCAAATAATGTTAATCTTCTTCATCAATATTAATTTGCCGGTACATTTTTTTAATGTCCGCGATACTACAAATGGTCACTTACGCCATTTCACCATAATATCGAAGATATCTTTTTGGATTCTTGGTCCGACCGACATGAAATCATTTAAACTCTTGTTATTTGTAGTTTTTGCCGACGCATCAAAAACCACTCGAAGTTTTAATGTTAGACTGGAATCTCTTTGTGACTCCTTGATGGGGTAAATAATATTTCCCTTCTTTTTTGGACTCATGCATGAATTTTATATAATTTTCTTTTAATTTAATATTTTTGCTTAGTTTTCTTTCTAAGCTGTAAAATCGCGCTATGGCTTGTGCCTTTGAATCACCAAGATCCATTTCTTTTTTAAATAGTAAAGACCGTGGGTCTTTTAATCTACGTAGCCCCGTGTTAAGGTTTTTCTTTAAGTTTCCTTAAAGTTGCCAGAAAGTTGGCTTTGAAATCTCCTTAAAGTTTCCGTAAGTCCTGCTCGGGCGCCACTTGTAATGATACCTATCTCAGACTGAGGTAAGCTCAGTCTGTCCAGGGTTCTCTACAAGAAATTTTGTAGATTGCTGGGACTTTAGGGACAAGGGGGCTTGGCCGTGAGACCGAAAGTGGAGCGGGCGTAGAGTCCGGTTACCGTGCAGGTACTTTGGTGATCGCACTTGGCGATGAAAGGAAAAACGCTGACACCTGAGTTTTGGTGTGTGCGGTAATATGTTTTGGGTCACCTGATTTGTGTTCGCGCTCGGCGAAGAAATGATGACACTTCGTTGAGTTTGTTTTGATGTTATTAAATGGTTTTATTTGTGTTCTGTATTGTTTCTCGTGGTTCTGGTGTCGTGTAGTTGTTTCTTGAATTGTTTTCTTGCTGAGGCGTGGTGTTGGTAGCCGCGGCGGATGTACTGCCGTTACTGTTGACGATCGGCTGATGGTCGGCTGATGGACTGCCGTTTCGGTTTAGGATAGGCGATGGACTGCCGTTTTGGTTTTATGATAGGCGATGGACTGCCCTGATTGATCGCGGGCTCAGCCTATTTAAGGCCGATTTCCAGTGCTGAGTCCGCAAGTCTGGGTACTGGGTTGGTGTCGAGTTCTCCTGCGCGTGCCACCGACACGGTCATTGTCTCGGATGCACCGAGAAATGAGCTGAGTCTGGCTGTGGTCATTGGCTCGGTCGTACCGAGGAATGACCTGCGTGGAGTTGTGGAACTTGGGGGAGGGGGGAGACTGTGGCGCGTGTGTCGATTCTGCATGAATCGATCGGCGCGTGGGACTGTAAATGTCCGGTGTGTGGTGTTTGTGTTGTTGGATTATATATGACAACGTAACTTAGTGCTATTAGTACGAACATGTATATGAATGCAAAGTAACTTAGTGCTATTAGTATGAATATGTATACGAATGTAACGGTTCGTTACA
This sequence comes from Drosophila bifasciata, assembly GCA_009664405.1. Taxonomy (NCBI): domain Eukaryota; kingdom Metazoa; phylum Arthropoda; class Insecta; order Diptera; family Drosophilidae; genus Drosophila; species Drosophila bifasciata. The sequence goes on from CM019044.1 coordinate 30,425,662, forward strand.
CCCCCCCCCCCGCCCCCTTTCTTCCGGGTGGGGTTTCAATTGACCGCTTTGGTTACTCCTGTGGTGTGTGTGGAGGGTCCGCGGCCTCCCTTCGGCGTCGCTTCGGGTCGGGGATGGTGAAGGTATCCTCGATCCTGACCCGGATCTTGGTCGTCCGAGTCCCCCATGGGGTGTCTTCACGTTCAACTATTTTGTAGTTCGTTGTCCCATGAGTTCGTCCCATGTGTTTTAATGGTCCTCCACGAATTGTGCAATTATCGTCTTTACTGTTCGATTGGCCCGTTCCGTAGGGTTTTCCTGGGGGCAATACGGTGCGGTGTGTTGCAGATCCACACCGGCTGTTTGCATAAACGTGCGGAACGAGCGGCTAGTGAACTGTGTTCCATTGTCACAGACGAATCGTTTTGGTACGGCGAAGTGGCTTGCGTTGCAGTGCCTTAAACTTTTGGCAGCAGAAACAGCTGCGTACGTATTTCCGCACATCGCGATATAGGACGGGCCATTGGTATCGTTGTGTTATCCGGGTGATGGTTTTCAGAATGCCGAGGTGGCCTGCCGTGGGCTGATCATGGCCTTCCTTGAGAACTCTTTGGCGTCGGTCTTTTGGGACACAGAGTTTCCATGACACGTAGTCGTGGCCGTCGGCTCCGTGGCCCGGATGTCTGTAGAGTTCTCCATTATCGAAGACGTAGTCGGGGTATTTACCGGGTTCTTCTTTGGTTTGTTGAATCCGTCGTGCGAGCCAGGGGCAAGTTGTTGCGTCCTCTTTGATTCTTGGTAGCGTCTCCAAGGGTTGTCGGGACAGGGCATCGGCAACCACGTTTTGTTTCCCTGCTCTGTAGTGGACGTCGTATTGATACTGTTGGAGTTCGAGTGCCCATCTCGCTATTCTTCCGTAGGGGCTTTCAAGAGTATTCAGCCATTTCAGCGCGAGATGGTCGGTTATAACATCGAACCGGTATCCTTCAAGGTAGCAACGTAGTTTTCGGATTGCCCAAATGACGGCGAGGCATTCTTTGTCGGTGGCGGAGTAGTTTCCTTCGGCTTGGTTCAGCCGTCGGCTGACATAGGCGATGACGCGTTCCTTTCCTTCGATCTTCTGCGTGAGTACAGCGCCTATGCCGAGGTTGCTCGCATCGGTTTGTAGTGAAAACTTGACGTTGAAATCGGGGCAAGCAAGTACGGGAGCGGTCGTGAGTAGTTCCTTTAGTTGGTCGAAGGCCGCTTGTTGATCTGCGGTCCATGTCCATGGTCCTCGAAGTCTCGTCCGACGACGACAATGTCGTCTAAATATGCGAATGCGTAGGGTTCCATGTCGGCACCGATCACAGTATCAAGGGCCCGTTGGAATGTTGCTGGTGCAGAATGTAATCCAAAGGGCATCACTTTCCATTGATAGAGACCTCTGCCGGGGACCGTGAAGGCGGTGGCTTCTCGACTTCCGTTGGCCTTGGGTATTTGCCAGTATCAGTTCTTCAGATCGAGGGTGGTTATAAAGCGTGCGTTCCGTTGGCGCTCCAAGATGTAGTTGATTCGGCGCAGTGGGTATGTGTGAGGAATAGAGTGAGTGTTGAGTTGTTGGTAGTCCACTCACATGCGCCATTTGCCGTTCTTTTTACGTACGAGTACGAAGGGGGCGCTGTGCGGGCTTCGTGAGGGTTCGTTGAGACCTTCTTGGATCAATTGATCGACTTGCTTATCGATAATCCGCATCATGGCTGGGTTCTTTGGGTAGTACCTCTGTTTGATGGGTCGATTATCCCTCATGACGATGGTGTGCTCGGCGATGTTGAAGGTCCCGTGGAGATTATTGAACTTTGGAAGTTCTTTGGATCGGAGATCAGTTCTGGGTCGGCTTCGGTGAAATCGGGGGTGTCGTGATCCTTGGGCTGGCATGGGTCTTCTGGGAGGATGGTTGTGTCGAACGCGCTGGGGTGTTGTCTCCAGTTCGATGTATGGCCAGGCGGGTCTCAGTGACGACTCTGTTTTCGCAGCAACGACTTATTTGGGCGACGAAGATTTCGGACGTGGTGTTAGGCATGGCGTGGTGCATGGCACTAGTGGGCACGTCAGTACGCGGAAGGTACTCCAGTGGGTTGGCGAAGATCGGGATGGCGTCGGCCGTGGGTACGACAGGGCTGCGGTCGGTGTTTCGGGGGTCATCGGGCTAGATTCCGGTTCCGAGTGGAGAGGTTCCGTGGATATTAGCTCGATGGTTGGACCCGACCAGCAGGGGATTTGCGTGGCTGTTTCCCTAGTGGTTTGGTTGTTGCACTGTTGCTGCCGTTTTCGTTGTCGTTGTTCGGGGCTGGTTGTCGTCTCTGACGGTGTCCGTGGGTTCACCTTCTCCGTTGCGGGTAGGGTGCATGGGTGCGTGGTGGCTGAATTTGGACCTGGGCTTCCTGTGTCGAGCGGGTTCAAGTTCGTTGTGGTTTGTCTCGTGTGTGAGATCCTTGTGGTGGGTTCGGGGTGCGTGTGCCCCGTAGTTTGTTTTGATCCTGGGCTTCTGTGTCGAGCGCCTGGTTCAAGTGTGTTGATTTTTGTCTCGTGGGTGAGATCCTCGTGGTGTGTTTGGGATCTGTGTTCCCTGGGTTTGGCTTAGGACGCGGGTGCTCCGTAGTGGCCGTGGGCTTCATTTTCCCGTTTGCTTGGTTGTAGTTTACCGGTGCTTGCTTCGGATTCGTGTTTTCCGTTGTGGCCCGGTTCTTCGCTTTCGCTGTGGTTGGTTTCGGTGTCGTATTCTTCGTTGCATTATTGGGTGCCGTCTTCTTTGCGGTAGGTCGGGGAAATGTGTTCGCTGTGGTTGGTTTCGGTGTCGTATTCTTCGTTACGGTATTGGGTGCCGTATTCTTTGTTGTAGGTCGGGGACGTGTATTCCCGGTGGTTGACCTAGATTTCTTGTTGCTGAGGTTGTGGATTTGTAAGTGATTGGTTTTAACTGACGGTGGCGTTGGCGTGAGGTGGCGATCTTGTAGCTTTAGCAGCATGGTGCCGCATTGGATCGTCATTTCGATGGCACATAGGAAGTCCATGCCGACTACAACTTGCTCCAGCATATTTGGTAGGACCAGGAGTAGGATTTGGGCCTCTCGTTGATCCAGCTTGATGTGCGCCAGTAGAACTTGTGTGATCTCTCTGACTGAGCCGTCAGCCAGGCGTATGCGGACGCATGCATCTTGTAGGTTGGAGTTGTTGTTTAGTTGTCGGGCCAGGTCGTCGCTGACGAATGACGCCCCGGTGTCGATGGTGGCCTCCGTTGTTTGTCCTCCTATTGTCACTATCGCCACTATTCGGCCGTCGTTCACGTGTAGTGGGTTGCTTAGTCGCGGGTCTGGGGAGGCGTCGTTCTCGGCTGATCCCGTGCCAGTCGAGGACGCGTGTCGTTTCCCGACGTGGTTCGACGGCAGCAGTCGACGGTCCGAGAGCCGCGTTTTCCACATTCCCAGCAGAATGGGATCGACGCGTTGGTGCAGTCATAGGCGGCGTGTCCAGCTTGACCACATTGGTGACAGGCTGCGCGTGGGTTGGCAATGGGAGTGGTGATCATTCGATGGGCGACGTCGTGGTTCGTTGCATTATTTTGATTCGATGACTGTCTGCGCGGTGTGTCGGCTGAATCCCAATGGGGTCTCCGAAAGGGGGGTACGGTAGGACTCACCTTCTCTGCGGTCTGGGTGTCTTGCCGGCCTGGTGTCTCTTGGTGGGATTCGCATGGGTGCGGGAGTCGTTGCGTGTTTCCTCTCGTGAATAAGCTCGTACTCTGCCGCTAATCGGGTTAGCTGTGACAAACTTTCCAGTTCGTCTCGTCGCACGTATAGTTGGAGTCCTGGCAGGGCGTTGTCGTAGATCCTATAGAGTTCCTTAACTAGGTCGTACTCGGCATGGTGCATGAGTAGCCGTATCTCGATGAGATAGTCTTTGAATGGTTCTCCCACCGCTTGCTTGCGGCCTCGGAACTGGTCCTCCAATTGTTCGAAATACCTTGGCGGCAGAAAATACGTCAGAAACTCCTGGGGGAATTATGGCCAGGAACTACCCTGTAGTTGGCTGGTACGGTGCCAGCGACTGGCTCGGTCGGTGAGTAGTTCGGCCATGCTCCGAGGCAGTTGGTTGTTGTCCACTCCGTAGGCGTGTGCGCGTTCCTCGAGTAGTTCCAGAAACGATAGTGGGTCATCTTCTCCGTTGAACTGGATGCCCCATCCGCGGATGCGATCTGCCGTGCGTGCGACGTGGTTATAGTCGGGCCCGCTTATGGGTGCGTCTATCGCTGGCACAATTCTCTGTGTGGGCGAGCGGGAGGTTTCCGTAGCGGGCGGCCTTGGAAGATCGGCCGCTGGGACCAGTGGTGGTCGGGGCGTGGGCTCTGGGGCTGCGGGGACATGCAAGCTGGCTTTGGGGTCCCATCTTCCGGTGCCTGCTGGTCCTGGGTAGTGGGCAGCGGGGACTTGAGCGTCCTGCTGGCCTTGCGTATTGTCTCTCGAGTTCTGCCAAGCGAGTCCAGGCACCCGGCGGGAGTGGTCCGGCGACTAGTATGGCCAAGTTCTTGCGCAACTCTTCAACAGTTCCGTCGGTGTCAAATTCGAATTCCTTGGCCTCCAGGTCGTCTCGGCGGCGTTTGTAGATCCAGCCGATGCTGACGCCTGGATTGGCGACTGGCTCGCTGGTGTGGAAATCAATGCTCGCGTCGTCATCGTAGGCTTCCATGGTGATTGGACTGAGTTTTCCTCGGTGTTGTTTTGGGCACTTTTCACTGTTTTAGCACTTGGTCACTGCGTTTACTTTCCCGGTGGCACTCGCGCCTGGATTCGGGTGGGTGCGCGAATTTGTTTTTTTACCGGACTTGTGTTCTGTGGTTAGCTCTACTATTCTTTCTCGGTGGCCGTGGGTCTTTAATCCACGTAGCCCCGTGTTAAGGTTTTTCTTTAAGTTTCCTTAAAGTTGCCAGAAAGTTGGCTTTGAAATCTCCTTAAAGTTGCCGTAAGTCCCTGCTCGGGCGCCACTTTTAATGATACCTATCTCAGACTGAGGTAAGCTCAGTCTGTCCAGGTTCTCTACAAGAAATTTTTTGTAGATTGCTGGGACTTTAGGGACAAGGGGGCTTGGCCGTGAGACCGAAAGTGGAGCGGGCGTAGAGTCCGGTTACCGTGCAGGTACTTTGGTGATCGCACTTGGCGATGAAAAGGAAAACGCTGACACCTGAGTTTTGGTGTGTGCGGTAATATGTTTTTGGGTCACCTGATTTGTGTTCGCGCTCGGCGAAGAAATGATGACACTTCGTTGAGTTTGTTTTGATGTTATTAAATGGTTTTATTTGTGTTCTGTATTGTTTCTCGTGGTTCTGGTGTCGTGTAGTTGTTTCTTGTATTGTTTTCTTGCTGAGGCGTGGTGTTGGTAGCCGCGGCGGATGTACTGCCGTTACTGTTGACGATCGGCTGATGGTCGGCTGATGGACTGCCGTTTCGGTTTAGGATAGGCGATGGACTGCCGTTTTGGTTTATGATAGGCGATGGACTGCCCTGATTGATCGCGGGCTCAGCCTATTTAAGGCCGATTTCAGTGCTGAGTCCGCAAGTCTGGGTACTGGGTTGGTGTCGAGTTCTCCTGCGCGCGTGCCACCGACACGGTCATTGTCTCGGATGCACCGAGAAATGAGCTGAGTCTGGGCTGTGGTCATTGGCTCGGTCGTACCGAGGAATGACCTGCGTGGGAGTGTGTCGGGGAAAACTGGGGGGCGGGGGAAACTGTGGCGCGTGTGTCGATTCTGCATGAATCGATCGGCGCGTGGGACTGTAAATGTCCGGTGTATGGTGTTTGTGTTGTTGGATTATATATGACAACGTAACTTAGTGCTATTAGTACGAATATGTATATGAATGCAAAGTAACTTAGTGCTATTAGTATGAATATGTATACGAATGTAACGGTTCGTTACACCACATACCTTCCATTCTCATCTCTTCTAGTGGTTTCTAAGAAATGCCTTTCAAAAACATCTTCTTCTATGTAATTTTTTCGGTTTCCATTTCCCAAATGACAACTAAGTCGCCAACTTTAATTGTTTTGTCGCCACGATCAATTTGTCACCTTTTGACTTGGTGCAACCGACATTAACATTATCTTTTTTCTCATAAGGAAGATGGAGCATCGTATTATTTTCTTATGAATCGAACATATTACTTCCGAGGAACATTTTTTATACCCATCATGCTTACAGCACCTTTTGCGTAGACGCAGCTTTTTTGTATAAATTGTTTTTTTCTAATTCAGTCATTCTCTTAAATTTATAGCCGTACAATATGGAGTGGCTTGCCGCGTACAGGACACACAATTTTTTTTATGTTGCTATGTTTCACTACTTTTTTGGCTGGTTTTCTTCATCCTGGGATGAGTAACGAGAATTGTACCGTTGTTCTAAGAATTCTATTACATCGGTTAATGCTTGGATTTCTTTTGATTTGTGGTAAAAGTGAATGTGTAACGTAGAGAAAAAATAATTTCCGACCCCATTAAGTATATTTATTCTTGATCAGCATCAATAGCCGAGTCGATATAGCCCTCTCTGTACGTCCGTCCGTCTGTCCGTCTTGTTTGTCGCCCAATTTTTTTTCCAGACTGATGTGTTTTCTCACTCCTAGAAAAGTGTTTCAAAGTGATACCCACTTCCGCACCCACAAAGGGCGCACATATGTGGCGTCCACAATTTTGAAAATTACAGAAAACTACAAATGCAGAATCATAGAAAAATACCATATCTATTAGAGTCATAAATCTAAATCGGATCGGATCATTAGTATAGCCACAATAGAAAACCATATCGAAAAACATCATTCCCTCTCGCTCGCACTCACACAAAAACGAGTCGTTTTGTTTTTCGTATTATATGTAGCCTGGATCTCAGAGACTATAAGAGCTAGAACAACCAAGCTTTCTGCCCAGACTCCAGTGATACCAAGCCTGAACAAGAGTATTTCAAAATTTCGCCCCGCAACCTTCCGCCCACCCAAATTATGAAACTCAACAGTTTTAAAGATAGGAAAACGCGAAAAATGCAGTATCGTAGAGAATCACCATTCTACCAGATTCCCGATTTGGTTCATATCGGATCATTATTGTAGCCACAATGATAATATGAATTTTCAGCAGAAATGATGAAAGTCGCTACAGATTCTCTCTCTTGCTCACACACTGCTCACACATTCTGCCTTGTGCAGTGTACGTGTGTTGTTGTGAGAAGTGATGTAGATGTAGATGACAGATGTAGCAAAAATGTAAAATGTAAAAACTGATAAAGCATTTGAAAATTCCACTTAAATTACATGTGTACAGACTGAGTACGGGTATAAAAGAAGAGTCGCGTTCACAGCGACTCCATACCTTCTTTCTTGTTTTCTTTTATTTTCGTACCGGTTGTTCAAAATTTCCCAAGCGGCATTTATAATTTTCAGCAGGACCAGTTAAAAGGTGGGCCACCATTGTCCTTGCTTCACTCTTTAGCGCGAGCTTTAAATAGTTAAATTTCAGAGATGTTTTCATATCATCTCTATCATGGATTATATCACAGTACAATTATAAAAATCCGTCCCACTCTTTTTCTTCTCCCGAGAATGTGGGTACTTTTGCTTTAGGTAGAATTGCAAAATCTTCGTCTTCTTTTTTGACTGCTGCTTACTACTAATGTTAATGTTTTCACTAGTTATGGTTTGCATTCTATCATCTAAGGTGTTTAACATACCTTGAATTTCGAATTCTAACTCGACGATCTGCTCGTCAAAGCTGGATTGTGTATCATAAGTTGTATAGTAATTCTCAACCTTCTGATTAGGTCTGATTGAGAGGAATTCGAATTTGCTTTTTTATACGTTTGCACTCATGTAAGCCAGCCTGATCTACTCTCCTTGTAGCTTTTTCTATACAATCTCTCAGCTGATCTGTATATTTTTCGAACTCATCAACAATTTTTCCGAGACTATCGCCTATTTTTGGCTCTCAGTCCCTCTTCAAAGTTCTAGTCGTCACTGGTTCTTACCTTGCCATTTAAGCTTTTAACTGGCCATACATATTGTAGTGTATTCATGCGGTGTGTTTGGCCTAACCAATTTAAGCACCACTCCCAAGGAAAAAGTTGCAATATGATGCAGTTTCAGCGGCGGTCATTGTCGCTGCCCAAAAGTGATGCGTCTGCATCTAAACCGTGAGAACCTTACGTAACGGGCATTGGGCAGGTACCACCGCTGACCGAAAGCTGACGCCTCATATTGCATATTGACTGTGGGAACCTTACGTAACAGGGCTTTGTTTCCCACGACAGAACACCAGCATGGAGGCAACTCGCCCCAACGCTTTTTGTATAAATATAAGTTCGATTTGAATAAACACCAATTATTAACCAAGAACTTTTGCGTTCTATACATGGCGATCTTGCCAGTATTATATGTGTATCAGTGGCGTTTTATCGCCGGATACACATATAATATTCACTATATATATAATATACACAGCGCGTGCCAACATGAAAATCTACAAGGATATCATTACCGAGGACGAGATGTTCGCCAAAAAACCAACAAAATAAAGCTGGTGGATGATGTTATCTACAAGGTGTATGGAAAGCTGATCAGCCATACTGTCGACGAAATTAAATTTGAGGGCGCCAATGCATCTGTCGATGCACGGTCTCGAGGAAGAGAAGTGGTAAGCTCTGAATGTGCGTGTCTAGCTGTTGTATCTGCACTATATGGCGTCCCCAAAGATGACAACCTCAGACACGCAGCCAGGGCCAAAACCAGCCCCCATGATGCAGCAGACACACAGGAAAGGGGCACCATCACCTCCCAACCAGAGGAACATACTTATGCATAACTTTTTATACTTATCCGATGATTAGTTCCATTTTTGAAGATCCTAAATTTATGTAACAATGCTAACGAATACCTCCCCCTTTTACGCCAAACGCTGCAGTATTATTTGATATATTGAGTATAAAAAAACTAAATTCTCTTAATTTTCATTTCAAATGTTTATTTTTTAAATTAAAATAATATATTTCAGACCATTCCTATACGGTACCAAATTTCTGGTAAAAACCGATCATCGCCCGTTAACATACTTATTTTCAATGAAAGTCACGTCGTCTAAATTAACACGAATGCGATTAGATTTAGAAGAATATGATTTTGTGGTGGAGTACTACAGAGCAGGGAAAGAAAACTATGTAGCGGATGCGCTATCCCGCATTGAAATATCAGATTTGAAAAATGTAACTGCCAAGGCAGCCCAAATACTTAAAGTAACAGCACGGTCAGAAGCCGAAAAAGTAAATACAAAAAACACTCTTAATAAGAGTGGTAAAGAAAGTCTTAAGGTCCCAAAACATATGAAGCGCTATATAAAAAGAAGTAAAACGACATGTCGAGCTCATTCTGACCTTTTCGAATTTACTATTCAAAAAGGGAAAACGAATTTGTAGCCAATTTGTAGTGAAAGACCTAATTATTAACGAGAAAATTGACTTAGGACAATTCTTCAAGAGGCTTACTTTAGAAGCCGGTAATCTAGGCGTGACTAAATTACAACTGTCCTTAGAAGACAGAATATTTAAATATACCCGGGTAGAAGAATTTAAAGAAATGGGAAATAAAAACTTTACAGGCATAACAATTGCGTTAACGCCAAAAACAACATACTTGCGAAACAAAAAATCGATCGATAAAATGTTAAAACAATTCCACGACGACCCAATTACTGGAGGCCACCAGGGGTCAATCGTACAATTAACAAGATTAGAGAAAAATACAACTGGAAACACATGACAAGGGATATAAAAAGTATATCAAACATTGTGACAAATGTTTGAAAAACAAAACTCTCAAACACAACAAAGAAGAAATGCAATTAACTGCAACGCCAGCAAAAGCATTCGATACGGTTCAGATCGACACGATAGGACCCTACCAAGGTCAGAAAATAATAATGAATACACCGTTACAATCCTGTGCGATTTGACTAAATACCTTATTACAATACCGATCCCTAGCAAGCATGCTAAAGTCGTAGCCAGTAGTATCTTTAATAACTGTATTCTTATCTATGGTCCAATGAGGACGCTCATAACGGATATGGGTTCAGAATATAAAAACAGCATTTTTTCCGAATTATGCCAGTTATTAAAAATTGACCATAGAACATCGACAGCCCATCCCCATCAGACACTCGGTGCAGTAGAACGTACACACCGAACATTCAACGAGTATGTTCGCTCGTGCATCTCTAGTGAAAAGAATGATTGGGACGAATGGCTAAAGTACTTTACATATTGCTACAATACAACACCATCAACAGTACATGGGTATTGCCCATTTGAACTGGTTTTCGGTAAAAACCACAAACGTATGACTTCCTAGAAGAAGGTAAGGTTAGTCCAGTATACAACCATGATATGGAAGTAAAATATAGATTACAGATAGCTACGAGTAGATCAAAATTATTATTAGAAAAAGCAAAAACAAAACAAAAAGCATATTATGACAGGAACCTAAATAGCATACAAATAAATATAGGAGATTTAGTATTAGTTAAAAATGTGTGTCATTTTTAAACTAAAAACTAGATAAACTAAACTAGATAAACATAAACTAGATAACCAATATAAGCGCCCATATAAGGTAATAGCAATAGACGATAGGAATAACTACATATTGTAACGAACCCTGGGACCAGGTCCCGTTACATTCATATACATATTCATATTCATAGCACAACACAAACACCATACACCTGACACTGTACATTTACAGTCCCACGCGCCGATCGATTCATGCAGAATCGACACGTGCCACAGTCTCCCCCCTCCCCACGAGTTACGCAACTCCACGCAGGTCATTCCTCGGTACGACCGAGCCAATGACCACAGCCTAGACTCAGCTCATTTCGCGGTGCACCCAAAGCAATGACCGTGTCGGTGGCACGCGTGGAGAACTCGACACCAACTAAAGCAACCCAGACTTGCGGACTCAGCACTAGTCGGCCTTAAATAGGCCGGGCCGGCGATCAATCAGGGCAGTCCATCGCCTATCCTAAACCGTAACTGCAGTCCATCGCCTATCCTAAACCGTAACGGCAGTCCATCGCCTATCCTAAACACGGCAGTCCATCAGCCGACCATCAGCCGATCGTCAACAGTAACGACAGTACATCCGCCGCGGCTACCAACACCTCGCCTCAGCAAGAAAACAATACAAGAAACCACTACACGACACCAGAACCACGAGAAACAATACAGAACACAAATAAAACCATTTAATAACATCAAAGCAAACTCAACGAAAGTGTCATCATTTTCTTCGCCGAAGCGCGAACACAAATCAGGTGACGCAAAAACCATATTACCGCATACACCAAAACTCAGGTGTCAGCGTTTTCCTTTCATCGCCAAGTGCGATCACCAAAGTACCTGCACGGTAGCCGGACCCTACGCCCGCTCCACTTTCGGTCTCACGGCCAAGCTCTACCCTAAAGGTCCAGCAATACTACAAAATTTCTTGTAGAGAACCCTGGACAGGCTGAGCCTACCTCAGTCTGAGATAGGTACTTTACAAGTGGCGCCCGAGTCTGAGATAGGTACTTTACAAGTGGCGCCCGAGCAGGGACTTACGGAAACTTTAAGGAGATTTCAAAGCCAACTTTCTGGCAACTTTAAAGAAACTTAAAGAGAAAACCTTAACACGGGGATAGGTGGATTAAAGACCCACGGCCACCGAGAAAGAATAGCAGAGCTAACCACAGAACACAAGTCCGGTTGTAACGAACCGTTACATTGGTATACAAATTCATACTGATAGCACTAAGTTACTTTGCATTTCGTATACATATTCGTACTAATAGCACTAAGTTACGTTGTCATATATAATCCAACAACACAAACACCATACACCGGACATTTACAGTCCCACGCGCCGATCGATTCATGCAGAATCGACGCACGCGCCCACAGTCTCCCCCCCCCGAGTTACACAACTCCACACAGGTCATTTCTCGGTGCAACCGAGTCAATGACCAAAGTGCCAAATCTAGACTCAGCTCATTTCTCGGTGCAACCGAGGCAATGACCAGGCCGGTGGCACGAGTAGAGAAATCGACACCACTTCCGTAACCAAAAAACTTGCGGACTCAGCCATCGAGATCGGGCTAAAATAGCCCGAGCCCGCGATCCATCGGGGCAGTCCATCGCCTATCCAAAAACACGGCAGTCCATCGCCTATCCTAAAACACGGCAGTCCATCGCCTATCATAAACCAAAACGGCAGTCCATCGGCAGTCCATCGCCTATCCTAAAACACGGCAGTCCATCGCCTATCATAAACCAAAACGGCAGTCCATCGCCTATCCTAAAACACGGCAGTCCATCGCCTATTCTAAAACGCACCAAGAACACTATACACGAAACCACTACACGAGAGAACAATACAGAACACAAATAAAAGCCAGTTAAATAACATCAAAAACCAAAACTCACGAAGTGTCATCATTTCTTCGCCGAAGCGCGAACACAAAAAATCAGGTGACACAACAAGCCATATTACCGCGTACACCAAAACTCAGGTGTCAGCGTTTGCCCTTTCATCGCCAAGTGCGATCGCCCAAAGCACCTACACGGTAACAAGACTCCACGCCCGCTCCACTTTCGGTCTCACGGCCAAGCCCCCTTGTCCCTAAAGTCCCAGCAATACTACAAAATTTCTTGTAGAGAACCCTGGACAGACTGAGCTTACCTCAGTCTGAGATAGGTATCATTACAAGTGGCGCCCGAGCAGGGACTTACGGAAACTTTAAAGGAGATTTCAAAGCCAACTTTCTGGCAACTTTAAGGAAACTTAAAGAGAAAACCTTAACACGGGGCTACGTGGATTAAAGACCCACGGCCACCGAGAAAGAATAGTAGAGCTAACCACAGAACACAAGTCCGGTAAAAAACCAAAGTCGCGCACCCACCCGAATCCAGGCGCGAGTGCCACCGGGAAAGTAAACGCAGTGACCAAGTGCTAAAACAGTGAAAAGTGCCCAAAACAACACCGAGGAAAACTCAGTCCAATCACCATGGAAGCCTACGATGACGACGCGAGCATTGATTTCCACACCAGCGAGCCAGTCGCCAATCCAGGCGTCAGCATCGGCTGGATCTACAAGCGCCGCCGAGACAAGCTGGAGGCCTTCGCCAAGGAATTCGAATTTGACACCGAAGGAACTGTTGAAGAGTTGCGCAAGAACTTGGCCATACTAGTCGCCGGACCACTCCCGCCGGGTGCCTGGACTTGCTTGGCAGAACTCGAGAGACAATACGCAAGGCCAGCAGGACGCTCCAAGTCCCCGCTGCCCACTACTCCAGGACCAGCAGGCACCGGAAGATGCGACCCCAAAGCCAGCTTGCATGTCCCCGCAGCCCCAGAGCCCACGCCCCGACCACCACTGGTCCCAGCGGCCGATCTTCCAAGGCCGCCCGCTACGGAAACCTCCCGCTCGCCCACACAGAGAATTGTGCCAGCGATAGACGCACCCATAAGCGGTCCCGACTATAACCACGTCGCACGCACGGCAGATCGCATCCGCGGATGGGGCATCCAGTTCAACGGAGAAGATGACCCACTATCGTTTCTGGAACTACTCGAGGAACGCGCACACGCCTACGGGTGGACACCAACCAACTGCCTCGGAGCATGGCCGAACTACTCACCGACCGAGCCAGTCGCTGGCACCGTACCAGCCAACTACAGGGTAGTTCCTGGCCATATTTCCGCCAGGAGTTTCTGACGTATTTTCTGCCGCCAAGGTATTTCGAACAATTGGAGGACCAGTTCCGAGGCCGCAAGCAAGAGGTGGGAGAACCATTCAAAGACTATCTCATCGAGATACGGCTACTCATGCACCATGCCGAGTACGACCTAGTTAAGGAACTCTATAGGATCTACGACAACGCGCCCTGCCAGGACTCCAACTATACGTGCGACGAGACGAACTGGAAAGTTTGTCACAGCTAACCCGATTAGCGGCAGAGTACGAGCTTATTCACGAGAGGAAACACGCAACGACTCCCGCACCCATGCGAATCCCACCAAGAGACACCAGGCCGGCAAGACACCCAGACCGCAGAGAAGGTGAGTCCTACCGTACCCCCTTTCGGAGACCCCATTGGGATTCAGCAGACACACCGCGCAGACAGTCATCGAATCAAAATAATGCAACGAACCACGACGTCGCCCATCGAATGGTCACCACTCCCATTGCCAACCCTCGCGCAGCTTGTCGCCGATGTGGTCAAGCTGAACACGCCGCCTACGACTGTACCAACGCTTCGCTCCTATTCTGCTGGGAATGTGGAAAGCGCGGCACTCGAACCGTCGACTGCTGCCGCCGAGCCATGTCGGGAAACGACACGCGTCCTCGACTGATACGGGATCAGCCGAGAACCACGCCTCCCCAGACCCGCGACTAAGCAACCCACTACACGTGAACGACGGCCGAATAGTGGCGATAGTGACAATGGGAGGACAAACAACGGAGGCCACCATCGACACCGGGGCATCCCGAAGTTTCGTCAGCGACAACCTGGCCCGACAACTAAACAACAACTCCAACCTGCAAGATGCATGCGTCCGCATACGCCTGGCTGACGGCTCAGTCAGAGAGATCACACAAGTTCTACTGGCGCACATCAAGCTGGATCAACGAGAGGCCCAAATCCCACTCCTGGTCCTCCCTAACATGCTGGAGCAAGTTATAGTCGGCATGCCATCGAAACGACGATCCAATGCGGCACCACGCTGCTAAAGCTACAAGACCGCCACCTCACGCCAACGCCACCGTCAGTTCAATCCAACCACGTACAAGTCACCGAACCCAGCACCAAGAAATCTAGGTCAACAGCGAACACATTTCCCCGACCTACCACAAAGAATACGGCCCCAATACCGCAACGAAGAATACGACCCCGAAACCAACCACAGCGATCACACGTCCCCGACCTACCCCAAAGAAGACGGCACCCAATAATGCAACGAAGAATACGACACCGAAACCAACCACAGCGAAAGCAAAGAACCGGCCCACAACGGATAACACGAATCCGAAGCAAGCACCGGTAAACTGCAACCAAGCAAACGGGAAAACGAACCCCACGGCCACCACGGAACACCCGCGTCCTAAGCCAACCACAGGGATCACACATCCCAAACACACCACGAGGATCTCACACAAGAGACAAGAATCAACACACTTGAACCAGGCGCTCGACACAGGAAGCCCAAGATCAAAACAAACTACGGGGCACACGCACCCCGAACCCACCACAAGGATCTCACCCACGAGACAAACCCCAACGAACTGGAACCCGCTCGACACAGGAAGCCCAGGTCCAAGTTCAGCCACCGCGCACCCATGCACCCTACCCTCAACGGAGAAGGTGAACCCACGGACACCCTCAAAGACGACAACCAGCCCCGAACAACGACAACGAGAACGGCAGCAACAGTGCAACAACCAAACCACTAGGGAAACAGCCACGCAAATCCCTTGCTGGTCGGGTCCAATCATCGAACTAATATCCACAGAACCTCTCCACTCGGAACCGGAATCTAGCCCGATGACCCCCGAAACACCGACCGCAGCCCTGTCGTACCCACGGCCGACGCCACACCGATCTTCGCCAACCCACTGGAGTACCTTCCGCGTACTGACGTGCCCACTAGCGCCATGCACCACGCCATGCCTAGCACCACGTCCGAAATCTTCGTCGCCCAAACAAGTCGTTGCTGCGAAAACAGAATCGTCACTGAGACCCGCCTGGCCATACGTAGATCTGGAGACATTACGACCCAGGTATACCGCCAGACCCACGAAACTACGCCACTCACGGCCAACGCTACCCCGATCGTCGCCCACATAAGCGACTACCCACGTAGGATCGAACACCCCAGCGCGTTCGACACAACCATCCTCCCAGAAGACCCAAGCCAGCCAAAGGACCCCGACACCCCCCGATCTCACCGAACCCGACCCAGAATTGATCTCCGATCCCTGGCCGCCAGACATAGCACCACAGATTCAAGAATTTCTGGACACAGAACTTCCAAAGTTCAATAATCTCCACGGGACCTCCAACATCGCCGAACACACCATCATCATGAGGGATAATAGACCCATCAAACAAAGGTACTACCCAAGAACCCAACCATGAGGCGGATTATCGATGAACAAGTCCACCAATTGATCCAAGAAGGTCTCATCGAACCCTCACGAAGCCCCCCATCGTACTCGTGGTTCGTACGTAAAAAGAACGGCAAATGGCGCATGTGCGTGGACTACCGACAACTCAACACTCACTCTATTCCTGACGCATACCCACTGCCCAGAATCAACTACATCTTGGAGCGCCTACAGAACGCCCGCTTCATAACCACCCTGGATCTGAAGAATGGATACTGGCAAATACCCATGGCCAACGGAAGTCGAGAAGCCACCGCCTTCACGGTCCCCGGCAGAGGTCTCTATCAATGGAAAGTGATGCCCTTCGGATTACATTCTGCACCAGCAACATTCCAACGGGCCTTGGATACTGTGATCGGTGCCGACATGGAACCCTACGCATTCGCATATTTAGACGACATTGTCGTCGTCGGACGAGACTTCAAGGACAACCTACACAACCTGGCAATAGTCCTCTCGCCTTCGAAAATCGAACCTGCGGATAAACGCGGAAAAGTGCACCTTTTTTCCAAAGCCGGATCAAATATCTTGGTCATGTCATCAGCGAAGAAGGTATCCACACAGACCCCGACAAGATTGCTGCCGTCAAAGAACTCAAGCCACCCACGAACCTAAAAGAACTACGTCAGTGCATCGGAATGGCATCCTGGTACCGAAGATTCGTGCCAAACTTTGCTACAGTAGTCCAACCAATGTCTCAGCTACTAAAGAAGGGACAAACATGGACATGAACTAAAGGAACTACTCACGACCGCTCCTGTACTTGCTTGCCCCGATTTCAACGTCAAGTTCTCACTACAAACCGATGCGAACAACCTCGGCATAGGCGCCGTACTCACGCAGGAGATCGAAGGAAAGGAACGCGTCATCGCCTATGTCAGCCGACGTTTGAACCAGGCCGAAGGAAACTACTCCGCTACAGACAAGGAATGCCTCGCCGTCATTTGGGCAATCCGAAAACTACGTTGCTACCTTGAAGGATACCGGTTCGACGTTATAACCGACCATTTCGCGCTGAAATGGCTGAATACTCTTGAAAGCCCCTACGGAAGAATAGCGAGATGGGCGCTCGAACTCCAACAGTATCAGTACGACATCCACTACAGAGCAGGAAAACAAAACGTGGTTGCCGATGCCCTGTCCCGACCAACCCTTGGAGACGCTAGCAAGAATCAAAGAGGACGCAACATCTTGCCCCTGGCTCACACGACGAATTCAGCAAACCAAAGAGGAACCCGATAAATACCCTGACTACGTCTTCGAGAATGGAGAACTCTACAGACATCTGGGCCACGGAGCCGACGATCACGACTATGTGTCATGGAAACTCTGTGTCCCATAAGACCGACGCCAAAAGAGTACTCAAGGAATGCCATGATCAGCCAACGGCAGGCCACCTCGGCATTCGGAAAACCATCACACGGATAACACAACGATACTATTGGCCCGGCCTATATCGCGATGTGCGAAAATACGTACGCAGCTGTTTGAGCTGCCAAAAGTTCAAGGCACTGCAACGCAAGCCCGTGGGTAAGATGCTTACCCGCAGGGCAGAGGAACCATTCGCCACATTATGCGCCGACTTCGTGGGACCACTTCCCCGATCAAAACGAGGGAACACCATGCTTCTGGTATTCTTCGATACCTTCTCAAAATGGGTCGAACTAGTGCCCCTTAAGAAGGCTACCACCACCACTCTAGAGCTAGCTTTTCGGGAACGCATTCTAGGTCACTTCGGCGTACCAAAACGATTCGTTTGTGACAATGGAACACAGTTCACCAGCCGCTCGTTCCGAACGTTTATGCAAACAGCCGGTGTGTATCTGCAACACACCGCACCGTATTGCCTCCAGGAAAACCCTACGGAACGGGCCAATCGAACAGTGAAGACCATGATCGCCCAGTTCGTGGAGGATCATCAAAACACATGGGACGAACTCATACCCGAGATGTCACTAGCAATTAACTCCAGTGTCTCGGAAACAACTGGATTTAGCCCCGCCTTCTTGCTACACGGGAGAGAACCTCGCTGACCTGGAGCATTATACGACGAAGTTACACCAGGGACAGGAAGCCCTCCGGACACAGCCCACACTAAGGCAACCCGACTCAAAACGAAGTATTCGCGATAGTGCGGAACAACATTCAGCGGGCGAGTCAAGAACAAGCGAGTCAAACAAATATCGTCAAGTTGCAACACCCCGGAAGTCGGAAACTGAAAGTCGCAAATATCAACGACTTGAAAGAGTACCACGACACGTTGGACAGCGACCCTGCTGAGGAAGCAAACGACACCAGCGATCACAACGACCCCTGACGACGGAAAACCACCAATAGAAACGCCAAAACACGTTGGCAAGAAACTTTGCCGACCCAGGGTAACCAAAGCGGCCAATTGCAACCCCACCCGGAAGAAGGGGGTGTAACGAACCGTTACATTCGTATACATATTCATACTGATAGCACTAAGTTACGCATTGTCATATACATATAATAGCCTAAGTTACGTTGTCATATATAACAACAACACAAACACCATACACCGGACATTTACAGTCCCACGCGCCGATCGATTCATGCAGAATCGACGCACGCGCCACAGTCTCCCCCCTCCCCCCGAGTTACACAACTCCACACAGGTCATTTCTCGGTGCAACCGAGTCAATGACAAAGTGCCAAATCTAGACTCAGCTCATTTCTCGGTGCAACCGAGGCAATGACCGGGCCGGTGTCACGAGTAGAGAAATCGACACCACTTCCGTAACCAAAAACTTGCGGACTCAGCCATCGAGATCGGGCTTAAATAGCCCGAGCCCGCGATCCATAGGGGCATCGCCTATCCAAAAACACGGCAGTCCATCGCCTATCCTAAAACACGGCAGTCCATCGCCTATCATAAACCAAAACGGCAGTCCATCGGCAGTCCATCGCCTATCATCAGAAAAACACGGCAGTCCATCGCCTATCATAAACCAAAACGGCAGTCCATCGCCTATCCTAAAACACGGCAGTCCATCGCCTATTCTAAAACGCATCGCCTCCACAAGAACACTATACACGAAACCACTACACGACACCAAACCCCGAGAGAACAATACAGAACACAAATAAAAGCCAGTTAAATAACATCAAAAACCAAAACTCACGAAGTGTCATCATTTCTTCGCCGAAGCGCGAACACAAAAAAATCAGGTGACACAACAAGCCCTATTACCGCATACACCAAAACTCAGGTGTCAGCGTTTTCCTTTCTTCGCCAAGTGCGATCGCCCAAAGCACCTACACGGTAACAAGACTCCACGCCCGCTCCACTTTCGGTCTCACGGCCAAAGCCCTACCCTAAAGTTCCAGCAATACTACAAAATTTCTTGTAGACAAACCCTGGACAGACTGAGCTTACCTCAGTCTGAAATAGGTATCATGACACGGTACAAAACCAAATTCGCGTACCCACCCGAACCCAGTCGCGAGTATCGTTTCTGGAACTACTCGAGGAACGCGCACGCGCCTATGGAGTGGACACCAACCAGCTGTCTTGCAGCATGGCCGAACTACTCACCGACCGAGCCAGTCGCTGGCACCGTACCAGCCAACTACAGGGCAGTTCCTGGGCACATTTCCGCCAGGAGTTTCTGACGTATTTTCTGCCGCCAAGGTATTTCGAACAATTGGAGGACCAGATCCGAGGCCGCAAAAAGCAAGCGGTGGGAGAACCATTCAAAGTCTATATCATCGAGATACGGCTACTCATGCACCATGCCGAGTACGACCTAGTTAAGGAGCTCTATAGGATCTACGAAAACGCCCTGCCAGGACTTCAACTATACGTGCGACGAGACGAATTAGAAAGCTTGTCACAGCTAACCCGATTAGCGGCAGAGTACGAGATTATTCACGAAAGGAAACACGCGACGACTCCCGCACCCATGCGAAGCCCACCAAGAGCCACCAGGCCGGCAAGACACCCAGACCGCAGAGAAGGTGAGTCCTACCGTACCCCCTTTCGGAACCCCATTGGGATTCAGCAGACACACCGCGCAGACAGTCATCGAATCAAACCAGCACAACGAACCACGACGTCGCCCATCGGATGACCACCACTCCCCTTGCCAACCCACGCGCAGCATGTCGCCGATGTGGTCAAGCTGGACACGCCGCTTTTGACTGCACCAACGCTTCGATCCTATTCTGCTGGGAATGTGGAAAGCTCGGCACTCGAACCGTCGACTGTTGCCGCCGAGCCACGTCGGGAAACGACACGCGTCCTCGACTGACACGGGATCAGCCGAGAACGACGCCTCCCCAGACCCGCGACTAAGCAACCCACTACAAGGTGATCGACGGCCGAATAGTGGCGATAGTGACAATGGGAGGACAAACAACGGAGGCCACCATCGACACCGGGGCATACCGAAGTTTCGTAAGCGACAACCTGGGCCGACAACTAAACAACAACTCCAACCTGCAAGATGCATGCGTCCGCATACGCCTGGCTGACGGCTCAGTCAGAGAGATCACACAAGTTCTACTGGCGCACATCAAGCTGGATCAACGAGTGACCCAAATCCCACTCCTGGTCCTGCCTAACATGCTGGAGCAAGTTATAGTCGGCATGGACTTCCTATGTGCCATCGAAACGACGATCCAATGCGGCACCACGCTGCTAAAGCTACAAGATCGCCACCGTCAGTTCAATCCAACCACGTACAAGTCACCGAACCCAGCACCAAGAAATCTAGGTCAACAGCGAACACACTTCCCTGACCTACCACAAAAAACAAGGAACCCAATATCGCAACGAAGAATACGACACTGTAACGAACCTCGGGTCCGTTACATTCATATACATATTCATATTCATATTCATAGCACTAAGCTACTTTGTCATATAAGAACACAAAACACAATACCACGTACCCTATTTTGTAATCACAAACCAAAACCACGAACACCATACACCCGGCACTGTACGCCGATCGATCTTTGCGGAAGCAACACACACGCCCCAATTTCCGCAGAGTTTCCCACCAACACGATTCCCACCAACTTACCAGAATTTCAAAACTACACTCAGGTCATTTCCCGGTGCAACCGAGTCAATGACCAAAGTGCCAAAACTACACAACTCATTTCTCGATACCACCGATGCAATGACCAGGTCAGTGGGACGCGCAGGAGAACTCGATACCACTTCCGTGACCACAAACTGCGGACTCAGCCATCGAGATCGCTCTTAAATAGCCCGAGCCCTCGATCAATCCGGGCAGTCCATCGCCTACTCTACACAGTAACGGCAGTCCATCGCCTACTCTACACAGTAACGGCAGTCCATCGCCTACTATTCTACACAGTAACGGCAGTCCATCGCCTATCCTAAAACACGGCAGTCCATCGCCTATCATAAACCAAAACGGCAGTCCATCCGCCGTGGCTACTAGAACAAGTCCAGAACAAGAACCACACAACACAAAGACAATTAAATAATTACAATAAAAGCATTAAAGAAAACCCATCAAAACAAACTCAACGAAGTGTCATCATTTCTTCGCCGAGCGCGAACACAACTCAGGTGACCCAGAAACACATTGCCGCGCACACCAAAACTCAGGTGTCAGCGTTTTTCCCTTTCATCGCCCAGAGCGATTACCAAACTACCTATACGGTAGTCAGACTCGACGCCCGCTCCACTTTCGGTCTCACGGCCAAGCCCTGCCCTAAAGTTCCCGCGAACTACAAATTCCTTGTAGGGAAGAATCCTGGACAGACTGAGCCTACCTCAGCCTGAGATAGGTTCCTCACAAGTGGCGCCCGAGCAGCGGGGACTTACGGCAACTTTAAGGAGATTTCAAAGCCAACTTTCTGGCAACTTTAAGGAAACTTAAAGAGAAAACCTTAACACGGGGCTACGTGGATTAAAGACCCACGGCCACCGAAAAAGAATAGTAGAGCTAACCACAGAACACAAGTTCGGTACAAAACCAAATTCGCGCACCCACCCCAAATCCAGTCGCGAGTGCCACCGGGAAAGTAAAACGCAGTGACCAAGTGCTAAAACAGTGAAAAGTGCCCAAAACAACACCGAGGAAAACTCAGTCCAATCACCATGGAAGCCTACGAAGACGACGCGAGCATTGATTTCCACCCAGCGAGCGAATCGCCAATCCAGGCGTCAGCGTCGGCTGGATCTACAAGCGCCGCCGAGACGAGCTGGAGGCCTTCGCCAAGGAATTCGAATTTGACACCGAAGGAACTGTTGAAGAGTTGCGCAAGAACTTTTGCCACACTAGTCGCCAGACCACTCCCGCCGGGTGCCTGGACTCGCTTGGCAGAACTCGAGAGACAATACGCAAAACCAGCAGGACGCTCCAAGTCCTCGCTGCCCCCACTACTCCAGGACCATCAGGCACCGGAAGATGGGACCCCAAAGCCAGCTTGCATGTCCCCGCAGCCCCAGAGCCCACGCCCCGACCACCAGTGGTCACAGCCGCCGATCTTCCAAGGCCGCCCACTACGGAAACCTCCCGCTCGCCCACACAGAGAACCGTGCCAGCAATAGACGCACCCATAAGCGGGCCAGACTATAACCACGTCGCACGCACGGCAGAACGCATCCGCGGATGGGGCATCCAGTTCAACGGAGAAGATGACCCACTATCGTTTCTGGAACTACTCGAGGAACGCGCACGTGCCTACGGGTGGACACCAACCAACTGCCTCGGAGCATGGCCGAACTACTCACCGACCGAGCCAGTCGCTGGCACCGTACCAGTCAACTACAGGGGCAGTTCCTGGGCACATTTCCGCCAGGAGTTTCTGACATATTTTCTGCCGCCAAGGTATTTCGAACAATTGGACGACCAGATCCGAGGCCGCAAGCAAGCGGTGGGAGAACCATTCAAAGACTATCTCATCGAGATACGGCTCCTCATGCACCATGCCGAGTACGACCTAGACACGGAGCTCTACCGGATCTACGACAACGCCCTGCCAGGACTCCAGCTATACGTGCGACGAGACGAATTGAAAAACTTGTCACAGCTAACCCGATTAGCGGCAGAGTACGAGCTTATTCACGAGAGGAAACGCGCAACGACCCCCGCACCCATGCGAAGCCCACCAAGAGACACCAGGCCAGCAAGGCAACCAGACCGCAGAGAAGGTGAGTCCTACCGTACACCCTTTCGGAGACCCCAGTGGGATTCGGCAGACCCACCGCGCAGACAGTCATCGAATCAAAATAGTACAACGAACCAGGACGTCGCCCATCGAATGATCACCACTCCCATTGCCAACCCACGCGCAGCCTGTCGCCGATGTGGTCAAGCTGGACACGCCGCCTACGACTGCACCAACGCTTCGATCCCATTCTGCTGGAAATGTGGAAAGCGCGGCATTCGGACCGTCGACTGCTGCCGCCGGGCCACGTCGGGAAACGACACGCGTCCTCGACTGATACGGGATCAGCCGAGAACCACGCCTCCCCAGACCCGCGACTAAGCAACCCACTACACGTGAACGACGGCCGAATAGTGGCGATAGTGACAATGGGAGGACAAACAACGGAGGCCACCATCGACACCGGGGCATCCCGAAGTTTCGTCAGCGACAACCTGGCCCGACAACTAAACAACAACTCCAACCTGCAAGATGCATGCGTCCGCATACGCCTGGCTGACGGCTCAGTCAGAGAGATCACACAAGTTCTACTGGCGCCCATCAAGCTGGATCAACGAGAGGTTCAAATCCCACTCCTGGTCCTACCAAACATGCTGGAGCAAGTTATAGTCGGCATGCCATCGAAACGACGATCCAATGCGGCACCACGCTGCTAAAGCTACAAGACCGCCACCTCACGCCAACGCCACCGTCAGTTCAATCCAACCACGTACAAGTCACCGAACCCAGCACCAAGAAATCTAGGTCAACAGCGAACACATTTCCCCGACCTACCACAAAGAATACGGCCCCCAATACCGCAACGAAGAATACGACCCCGAAACCAACCACAGCGATCACACGTCCCCGACCTACCCCAAAGAAGACGGCACCCAATAATGCAACGAAGAATACGACACCGAAACCAACCACAGCGAAAGCAAAAAGAACCGGCCCACAACGGATAACACGAATCCGAAGCAAGCACCGGTAAACTGCAACCAAGCAAACGGGAAAACGAACCCCACGGCCACTACGGAACACCCGCGTCCTAAGCCAACCACAGGGATCACACATCCCAAACACACCACGAGGATCTCACAAAAGAGACAAGAATCAACACACTTGAACCAGGCGCTCGACACAGGAAGCCCAGGATCAAAACAAACTACGGGACACACGCACCCCGAACCCACCACAAGGATCTCACCCACGAGACAAACCCCAACGAACTGGAACCCGCTCGACACAGGAAGCCCAGGTCCAAGTTCAGCCACCGCGCACCCATGCACCATTCCCTCAACGGAGAAGGTGAACCCACGGACACCCTCAGAGACGACAACCAGCCCCGAACAACGACAACGACAACGGCAGCAACAGTGCAACAACCAAACCACGAGGGAAACAGCCACGCAAATCCCTTGCTGGTCGGGTCCAGCCATCGAACTAAGAATCCACGGAACCGGAATCTAGCCCGATGACCCCCGAAACACCGACCGCAGCCCTGTCGTACCCACGGCCGACGCCACCCCGATCTTCGCCAACCCACTGGAGTACCTTCCGCGTACTGACGTGCCCACTAGCGCCATGCACCACGCCATGCCTAACACCACATCCGAAATCTTCGTCGCCCAAACCAAGTCGTTGCTGCGAAAACAGAGTCGCCACTGAGACCCGCCTGGCCACACATCGATCTGGAGACATTACAACCCAGGTATACCGCCAGACCCACGAAGCTACGCCACCCACGGCCAACGCTAACCCGATCGTCGCCCACATAAGCGACCACCCAGGTAGGATCGAACCCCCCAGCGCGTTCGACACAACCCTCCTCCCAGAAGACCCAAGCCAGCCAAAGGACCCCGACACCCCCGATCTCACCGAACCCGATCCAGAACTGATCTCCGATCCCTGGCCGCCGGACATAGCGCCACAGATCCAAGAATTTCTGGACACAGAACTTCCAAAGTTCAATGATCTCTACGGGACCTCCAACATAGCCGAGCACACCATCGTCATGAGGGATAATCGACCCATCAAACAGAGATATTACCCAAAGAACCCAGCCATGATGCGGATTATCGACGAGCAAGTCGACCAATTGATCCAAGAAGGGCTCATCGAACCCTCACGAAGCCCCACACAGCGCCCCCATCGTACTCGTACGTAAAAGAACGGCAAATGGCGCATGTGCGTGGACTACCGACAACTCAACGCTCACTCTATTCCTGACGCATACCCACTGCCCAGAATCAACTACATCTTGGAGCGCCTACAGAACGCCCGCTTCATAACCACCCTGGATCTGAAGAATGGATACTGGCAAATACCCATGGCCAACGGAAGTCGAGAAGCCACCGCCTTCACGGTCCCCGGCAGAGGTCTCTATCAATGGAAAGTGATGCCCTTCGGATTACATTCTGCACCAGCAACATTCCAACGGGCCCTTGATACTGTGATCGGTGCCGACATGGAACCCTACGCATTCGCATATTTAGACGACATTGTCGTAGTCGGACGAGACTTCAAGGACCACCTACACAACCTGGCAATAGTCCTCTCTCGCCTTCGAAAAGCGAACCTGCGGATAAACGCGGAAAAGTGCACATTTTTTTCCAAAGCCGGATCAAATATCTTGGTCACGTCATCAGCGAAGAAGGTATCCACACGGACCCCGACAAGATTGCTGCCGTCAAAGAACTCAAGCCACCCACGAACCTAAAGGAACTACGTCAGTGCATCGGAATGGCATCCTGGTACCGAAGATTCGTGCCAAACTTTGCTACAATTGTCCAACCAATGTCTCAGCTACTCAAGAAAGGACAAACATGGACATGGACCGCAGATCAACAAGCGGCCTTCGACAAACTAAAGGAACTACTCACGACCGCTCCCGTACTTGCTTTGCCCCGATTTCAACGTCAAGTTTTCACTACAGACCGATGCGAGCAACCTCGGCATAGGCGCCGTACTCACGCAAGAGATCGAAGGAAAGGAACGCGTCATCGCCTATGTCAGCCGACGCTTGAACCAGGCCGAAGGAAACTACTCCGCTACAGACAAGGAATGCCTCGCCGTCATTTGGGCAATCCGAAAACTACGCTGCTACCTAGAGGGATACCGATTCGACGTTATAACCGACCATCTCGCGCTGAAATGGCTGAACACTCTGGAGAGTCCCTACGGAAGAATAGCGCGAGATGGGCGCTCGAACTCCAACAGTACCAATACGACGTCCACTACAGAGCAGGAAAACAAAACGTGGTTGCCGATGCCCTGTCCCGACAACCCTTGGAGACGCTAGCAAGAATCAAAGAGGACGCAACATCTTGCCCCTGGCTCACACGACGGATTCAGCAAACCAAAGAAGAACCCGATAAATACCCCGACTACGTTTTCGAGAATGGAGAACTCTACAGACATCTGGGCCACGGGCCGACGATCACGACTACGTGTCATGGAAACTTTGCGTCCCAAAAGACCGACGCCAAAGAGTCCTCAAGGAATGCCATGATCAGCCCACGGCAGGCCACCTCGGCATTCGGAAAACCATCACACGGATAACACAACGATACTATTGGCCCGGCCTATATCGCGATGTGCGGAAATACGTACGCAGCTGTTTGAGCTGCCAGAAGTTCAAGGCACTGCAACGCAAGCCCGTGGGTAAGATGCTTACCCGCAGGGCAGAGGAACCATTCGCCACACTATGCGCCGACTTCGTAGGGCCACTTCCCCGATCAAAACGAGGGAACACCATGCTACTGGTATTCTTCGACACCTTCTCAAACTGGACCGAACTAGTGCCACTTAAGAAAGCTACCACAGCTACCCTAGAGCTCGCTTTTCGGGAACGCATTCTAAGTCACTTCGGCGTACCAAAACGATTAGTCTGTGACAATGGCACACAGTTCACCAGCCGCTCATTCCGCCTGTTTATGCAAACAGCCGGCGTTGATCTGCAGCACACCGCACCGTATTGCCCCCAGGAAAACCCTACGGAACGGGCCAATCGGACAGTGAAGACCATGATTGCACAATTCGTGGAGGACCATCAAAACACATGGGACGAACTCATCCCCGAGATATCACTAGCAATTAACTCCAGTGTCTCGAAACAACTGGATTTAGCCCCGCCTTATTGCTACACGGGAGAGAACCTCGCTTACCTGGAGCACTATACGACGAAGTTACACCAGGGACAGGAAGCCCTCCGGACACAGCCCACACTAAGGCAACCCGACTCAAAGAAGTATTCGCGATAGTGCGGAACAACATTCAGCGGGCCAGTCAAGAACAATCCCGTCACTACAATCTCCGCCGACGACAATGGCGCCCCACGGTGGGTCAACTAGTATTGATCAGACAACACCACCTCTCCAACGCAGCCGACGGTTTCGCTGCGAAATTGGCCCCAAAAATATGATGGGCCATTCAAAGTCAAAGGTTTCGCGTCAACAAATATCGTCAAGTTACAACATCCCGGAAGCCGGAAACTGAAAAGTCGCAAATATCAACGAACTGAAAGAGTACCACGACACGTTGGACAGCGACCCTGCTGAGGAAGCAAACGACACCAGCGATCACAACGACCCCTGACGACGGAAAACCACCAATAGAAACGCCAAAACACGTTGGCAAGAAACTTTGCCGCCCCAGGAGTAACCAAAACGGCCAATTGCAACTCCACCCGGAAGAACGGGGGGTGTAACGAACCTCGGGTCCGTTACATTCATATACATATTCATATTCATAGCACTAAAGCTACTTTGTCATATAAGAACACAAAACACAATACCACGTACCCTATTTTGTAATCACAAACCAAAACCACGAACACCATACACCCGGCACTGTACGCCGATCGATCTTTTGCGGAAGCGAACACACGCCCCAATTTCCGCAGAGTTTCCCACCAACACGATTCCCACCAACTTTACCAGAATTTCAAAACTACACTCAGGTCATTTCCCGGTGCAACCGAGTCAATGACCAAGCAAGAAAACTACACAACTCATTTCTCGATACCACCGATGCAATGACCAGGTCAGTGGGACGCGCAGGAGAACTCGATACCACTTCCGTGACCACAAACTGCGGACTCAGCCATCGAGATCGCTCTTAAATAGCCCGAGCCCTCGATCAATCCGGGCAGTCCATCGCCTACTCTACACAGTAACGGCAGTCCATCGCCTACTCTACACAGTAACGGCAGTCCATCGCCTATCCTAAAACACGGCAGTCCATCGCCTATCATAAACCAAAACGGCAGTCCATCCGCCGTGGCTACTAGAACAAGTCCAGAACAAGAACCACACAACACAAAGACAATTAAATAATTACAATAAAAGCATTAAAGAAAACCCATCAAAACAAACTCAACGAAGTGTCATCATTTCTTCGCCGAGCGCGAACACAACTCAGGTGACCCAGAAACACATTGCCGCGCACACTCCAAAACTCAGGTGTCAGCGTTTTTCCCTTTCATCGCCCAGAGCGATTACCAAACTACCTATACGGTAGTCAGACTAGACGCCCGCTCCACTTTCGGTCTCACGGCCAAGCCCTGCCCTAAAGTTCCCGCGAACTACAAATTCCTTGTAGGGAAGAATCCTGGACAGACTGAGCCTACCTCAGCCTGAGATAGGTTCCTCACAACACCGAAACCAACCACAGCCAACACACGTCACCGACCTACCCCAAAGAAGACGGCACCCAATACCGCAACGAAGAATACGACACCGAAACCAACCACAGCGAAAGCAAAGAACCGGCCCACAACGGAAAACACGAAGCAAGCACCGGTAAACTGCAACCAAGCAAACGGGAAAACGAATCAACGGCCACTACGGAGCACCCGCGTCCTAAGCCAAACCCAGGGAACACAAATCCCAAACACACCACGAGGATCTCACACACGAGACAAGAATCAACACACTTCAACCAGGCACTTGAACCGCCAGACCCACGAAACTACGCCACTCACGGCCAACGCTACCCCGATCGTCGCCAACATAAGCGACTACCCACGTAGGATCGAACACCCTTGCGCGTTCGACACAACTATCCTCCCAGAAGACCCAAGCCCGCCAAAGGACCCCGTCACCCCCGATCTTACCGAACCCGATCCAGAACTTATCTCCGATCCCTGGCTGCAAGACATAGCACCACAGATCCAAGAATTTCTGGACACAGAACTTCCAAAGTTCAATAATCTCCACGGGACTTCCAACATAGCCGAGCACACCATCGTCATGAGGGATAATAGACCCATCAAACAGAGGTACTACCCAAGAACCCAGCCATGAGGCGGATTATCGATGAACAAGTCGACCAATTGATCCAAGAAGGTCTCATCGAACCCTCACGAAGCCCCCATCGTACTCGTACGTAAAAAGAACGGCAAATGGCGCATGTGCGTGGACTACCGACAACTCAACACTCACTCTATTCCTGACGCATACCCACTGCCCAGAATCAACTACATCTTGAGCGCTTACAGAACGCACGCTTCATAACCACCCTCGATCTGAAGAACGGATACTGGCAAATACCCATGGCCAACGGAAGTCGAGAAGCCACCGCCTTCACGGTCCCCGGCCGAGGTCTCTATCAATGGAAAGTGATGCCCTTCGGATTACATTCTGCACCAGCATCATTCCAACGGGCCCTTGATACTGTGATCGGTGCTGACATGGAACCCTACGCATTCGCATATTTAGACGACATTGTCGTCGTCGGACGAGACTTCAAGGACCACCTACACAACCTGGCAATAATCCCTCTCGCCTTCGAAAATCGAACCTGCGGATAAACGCGGAAAAAGTGCACCTTTTTCCAAAGCCGGATCAAATATCTTGGTCATGTCATCAGCGAAGAAGGTATCCACACAGACCCCGACAAGATTGCTGCCGTCAAAGAACTCAAGCCACCCACGAACCTAAAAGAACTACGTCAGTGCATCGGAATGGCATCCTGCTACCGAAGATTCGTTCCACACTTTGCTACAGTAGTCCAACCAATGTCTCAGCTATTCAAGACAAACATGGACATGGACCGCAGATCAACAAGCAGCCTTCGACCAACTAAAGGAACTACCCCGATTTCAACGTCAAGTTTTCACTACAAACCGATGCGAGTAACCTCGGCATTGGAGCCGTACTCACGCAGGAGATCGAAGGAAAGGAACGCGTCATCGCCTATGTCAGCCGACGCTTGAACCAGGCCGAAGGAAACTACTCCGCCACCGACAAGGAATGCCTCGCTGTCATTTGGGCAATCCGAAAACTACGTTGCTACCTTGAAGGATACCGGTTCGCCGTTATAACCGACCATCTCGCGCTGAAATGGCTGAATACTCTGGAAAGCCCCTACGGAAGAATAGCGAGATGGGCACTCGAACTCCAACAGTATCAGTACGACATCCACTGCAGAGCAGGGAAACAAAACGTGGTTGCCGATGCCCTTTCCCGACAACCCTTGGAGACGCTAGCAAGAATCAAAGAGGACGCAACATCTTGCCCCTGGCTCACACGACGGATTTAGCAAACCAAAGAAGAACCCGATAAATACCCCGACTACGTATTCGAGAATGGAGAACTCTACAGACATCTGGGCCACGGAACCGACGATCACGACTATGTGTCATGGAAACTCTGTGTCCCAAAAGACCGACGCCAAAGAGTTCACAAGGAAGGCCATGATCAGCCCACGGCAGGCCACCTCGGCATTCGGAAAACCATCACCCGGATAACACAACGATACTATTGGCCCGGCCTATATCGCGATGTGCGGAAATACGTACGCAGCTGTTTGAGCTGCCAAAAGTTTAAGGCACTGCAACGCAAGCCCGTGGGTAGGATGCTTACCCGCAGAACAGAGGAACCTTTCGCCACACTATGCGCCGACTTCGTAGAGCCACTTCCCCGATCCAAACGAGGAAACACCATGAACCGAACTTAGTGCCACTTAAGAAAGCTACCACAGCTACCCTAGAGCTAGCTTTTCGGGAACGCATTCTAAGCCACTTCGGCGTGCCAAAACGATTTGTCTGCGACAACGGAACGCAGTTCACCAGCCGCTCATTCCGCACTTTTATGCAAACAGCCGGCGTGGATCTGCAACACACCGCACCGTATTGCCCCAGGAAAACCCTACGGAACGAGCCAATCGGACAGTGA
This sequence comes from Drosophila bifasciata, assembly GCA_009664405.1. Lineage (NCBI taxonomy): Eukaryota > Metazoa > Arthropoda > Insecta > Diptera > Drosophilidae > Drosophila > Drosophila bifasciata. The sequence goes on from CM019044.1 coordinate 30,457,251, forward strand.
AGACCATGATTGCACAATTCGTGGAGGACCATCAAAACACATGGGACGAACTCGAAATTCGAATGCGGAACAACATTCAGCGGGCAAGTCAAGAACAATACCGTCACTACAATCTCCGCCGACGACAATGGCACCCCACGGTGGGTCAACTAGTGTTGATCAGACAAGACCACCTGTCAACGCAGACCGACGGTTTCGCTGCGAAATTGACAACAAAATATGATGGGCCCATACAAAGTCAAAGGTTTTCGCGTCAACAAATATCGTCAAGTTGCAACATCCGGAAGCCGGAAACTGAAAGTCGCAAATATCAACGACCTGAAAGAGTACCACGACACGTTGGACAGCGACCCTGCTGAGGAAGCAAACGGCACCAGCGATCACATCGACCCCCTGACGAAGGAAAACTACCAGTAGAAACGCCAAAACACGTTGGCCAGAAACTTTTGCCGACCCGGCAACAAGAACAACAGCGGCATCTGTACACCCACCGTGAATAAAGGGGGTGTAACGAACCTGGGACCATCACTAAGCACAATAGCACCTAATACTTTGTCATATAGAATCTATACACCAACAACACCAAACACCACAAACACCATACACTGTTCATTTTACGAGTCCCACGCGCCGATCGATTCATGCAGAATCGACACACGCGCCACAATTTCACAAGAGTTACCCAACTAGTTAATTTACATCAACTCCACGCAGGTCATTCCTCGGTACGACCGAGCCAATGACCAAAGTGCAAATAGACTCAGCTCATTTCTCGGTGCACCCAAGGCAATGACCGTGTCGGTGGCACGCGTGGAGAACTCGACACCAACTAAAGCACCCAGACTTGCGGACTCAGCACTCGAAATCGGGCTTAAATAGGCCGGGCCGGCGATCAATCAGGGCAGTCCATCGCCTATCCTAAACCGTAACGGCAGTCCATCGCCTATCCTAAACACAGTCCATCGGCAGACCATCGCCGATCGTCAACCGTAACGGCAGTACATCCACCGCGGCTACCAACACCACGCCTCAGCAAAGAAAATATACAAGAAACCATGATAAACCACAAGAAAACAATACAGAACACAAATAAAACCATTTAAATAACATCAAAACAAACTCAACGAAGTGTCATCATTTCTTCGCCGAGCGCGAACACAAATCAGGTGACGCAAAAATCATATTACCGCATACACCAAAACTCTGGTGTCAATGTTTTTGAGCCGTTTCATCGCCAAGTGCGATCACCAAAGTACCTACACGGTAACCGGACTCTACGCCCGCTCCACTTTCGGTCTCACTGCCAAGCCCCGTTTTACAGAATTTCAAAAAACCACCACAGTAAACAAAATAGATTACAAAGTATTTAAAAGAAAAAATATAATATAAACAATTGGTTTTTTTTCACCATTTCATGGGCGTAGAAAAAAATTTTAATAATAATTATATAAAATTACTTATACATACATATATACTTATACCCTTAAACAAAATTAAGCAAAAATGTACATAAAAAAAAAATAAAATAATTATTAAAAATAATATTACTTCATACAAATACAATGAGCAATTTACACCTCTACAAATATATTTAAACACACACAAACACACTTTGTAAAAACCTTGTAACACCTTAGAATAACTCCATTACTATATTACGTTATTCTTATAAAAAGGAGGTGTAGTGTATTCATGCAGTGTGTTTGGCCTAACCAATTTAAAACACCATTACCCCAAGGCCAAGTTGCAATATTTGATGCAGTTTCAGCGGCGGTCATTGTCGCTGCCCAAAACTTGATGCGTCTGCATCTAAACCGTGAGAACCTAACGTAACGGGCATTTGAAGGTACCACCGCTGACCGAAAGCTGACGCCTCATATTGCATATTGACTGTGGGAACCTTACGTAACACGGCTTTGTTTCCCACGACAGAACACCTGCATGGAGGCAACTCAATGGTCCGTTTTTTTGTATAAATATAAGTTCGATTTGAATAAACACCAATTATTAACCAAGAACTTCTGCGTTCAATACAATATTCTGTATGATTTCATATTAGGTTAGGTTAGGTTAAGGCGGTAGTGGTGGGGGAGAGACCTCCCACCCCGCTCACTTGGTCCAGTTAGTGGACCATTGTGATGCCGCATGGGCGCGAGCCCCTTTTCCTGGCCTCAACCGTGGTGAGAAACTTAGTGCCGAGCTAAGGGCAGTCCCATCCGGTGGCCTGGATGTATTTAGACAGAATCCCCGGGTTGGTTTCGGAAAGGGTTGTCTGTAAGGAAAGGGACCCTGAGGAACCGGTTTCTTCGGTTTCCCAGGGCCGGGCAGAGACAGAAGAAGTGGTGAACCGACTCCTCATCCTCCTCGTCCCTACAACTTCTGCAGAAGTCGTTGTGAGGGATCGACAGTCTTGCAGCATCGTGTGCCGATCTGCCAGTGCCCCGTGATGGCTCGGGTGACGGCGGAGCAATGTGCTCTGCTGAGTCTATAAAGCTCTTCCGAGCGCTTGTTCGACGCAATAGAGCCCAGAACCTTGAGGGCTGCTTGGCTGTCCGAGAAGACGCACACTGAGTGTCCGTCTAAAGAAAGTTTGGAGACGATGGAAACGGCCTCCTTGATGGCTAAGACCTCTGCCTGGAACACGCTGCAGTGGTCGGAAGTCTGAAGCAGAGACTGTTGTTGAGCTCGTCGCAGAAGACGAAACCCCCTCCCACGTGGCCGTCTAATTTTGAGCCATCAGTGTAGAAGTGGATCGCGTTTGCAGGTCAGGTTCGCCCCTCTCCCAGTCCTCCCTTTGTGGGATGGATACCAGGAAAGGCGTCGAGAAGTAGTCCCTTGGGATGCAGTAGTCTGTCCTCTCTGGAAGTTGCGGGAGTTTTATTAGTATTCCCGAATGGCCAACCGTGGTGGTTTTCCACAGGTTGGATTCCCTCATTCTAAGGGCGGAGAGTGTTGCAACCTTTTTTTTCCCCATAAGTTCTACAGGTAGAAGGTACAACATGGTGTCGAGGGCTTCACTTGGGGTAGTGCGTAATCCGCCCGTTATGCATAGCTCTGCCATGCGTTGGACTCTTGTGAGTTTGTCAAGACAAGTTTTTCTTGTCCAGGGCTGGCCACCAGACCACTACCCGTACATCAAGATTGGTCGTATGATGGCGGTGTACAGCCATCGGACTATGCACGGGGTCATGCCCCACTTTAGACCGATGGTTTTCCTGCAGGTGTAGAGGGCTACTGTGGCCTTCTTCACCCTGTCCTCTATGCTCAGCTTCCAGTCGAGCTTCCTATCGAGGATAAGACCAAGGTTTTTGGCTTGGTTGCTAAAAACTAGCGGCTCTCCGCATAGTTTCGGTGGGGTAAGTGTCGGAATCTTGTTTTCCTGGTGAATAGTACAAGTTCCGTCTTAGATGGGTTAGCACTTAGCCCACATTTGGCTGCCCATTGTGACAGGTTAATGAGAGTGCTTGTCATGCATTCGCATAGGGTCTGTGGAAACTTCCCAGAGAATGCTATAGCGACGTCATCAGCCGACGCCAGAACGCGGCATCCTCCACCCTCTATCTCCCGCAGCTGTACATTCACTGCTACGTTCCATAGGAGGGGCGAGAGGACTCCGCCCTGCGGGGTTCCTCTGTTGACAAACCTGGTGGACGTTGACGTTGTTATTGAAAGCCACTTATATGTCAACCCCCAGGTCAAGAAAGGCTACCGGACGGGATATATTCCTTGAAAGCCCCTTCAATGTCAAGGGACTTGATTCGACGATTCGATGATCGATGTGATCGCATGTTTAGGCCGTTTAGGTGGATCTTCCCCTCCGATAGGCATGCTGAGAGTCAATTCGGCGATTGGATTTGGAGTTCCGCCGTTCCATCGCCTTCAGGAGGAAGGACGACAGGCTTATTGGTCTAAAATATTTAGGGGCAGTGTGCGAGGGCTTGCCTGCCTTGGGTATGAAGACAACTTTGGCCCGAAGTCATGTCTTCGGGATTTGTTCGTGGGAGAAAATCCCTCGTAAATCCGTTTGAGCCAATTTATGGCTCTTTGTCCGGCTTGGATCAGCTGGGCTGGGATGATGCCGTCTGGTCCCGCGGATTTGTAGGGCTTGAAGCTTTTATTGCCCAGGATATATTCTCCTGATTTAACAGGTTTCAGAATGGAGCCCGTGGCATTAGAAGGATGCGCTCTGTAGATTGGTCTGTTTACAGCGCAGCCTGGGAAATGTGTACTGAAAAGGAGGCTAGCGACTCGGAGCTGGATGTCGTCCAGGATTGGTCGGCTTTCCTCAAATACCCCAAAGGTTGGGGTTGATTTCGAGAGTACTTTACGTAAGCGCGAGGCTTCGGAGTTACTCTCGATTTCGGTGCAGAACTGGCGACATGATGCGCGTTTGGCTTTCCTGAGTTCATTGTTGTATGTTGACAGACTTGCCTTGTATTCGGTCCAGTTCTGCTCAACGTTAAGAGCTTTCGCTTTTGCTTTTAAAAATTCTCCGTGAGGCTTTCGGAGCTCTCCCAGCGTCGGAGTCCACCATGCCGGTTTCTTCCGACCCCTGGTTTTGCTGGGTGGACAGGCTCTGTCAAGCGCTGCGTTACAAGCGTCGGTAAAACCTTTACCAGACGAGTTGTGGTCTCCCATGAGATATCCTGCCTAGGTGGGGTCTCGGGGGAGAGTTTGGCAAAGAAAGTCCACATAGCCTGTCCAGTTAGTCCGCCTGATGTTGCGGAACTGGGCTAGACTCGGTATAGTGAACGTGAAGACAGTTTCCACGTACCTGTGGTCCGAGAAGGAGTGTTCTTCAAGGACCCTCCAGGATATGAGAGGCAAGCGTGAGGTCCAGGACCTCCTTGCGGTTTATAATAATGAAAGTGGGATCATCCCCACGGTTTAAGAAGACCATCTGTGTGGTCAGTAAGTAGTTAAAAAGGAACTCACCCCGTTCGTTTGTGTCGGTGCTTCCCCACTGACTGTGGTGAGCGTTGGCGTCGCATCCCACTAAAAGGCCGATGTCCTTGGCCTCGCAGTCTGCGACGAGCGCCCTCAAGGGTGCATGTGGAGGCGGGTCTGGCTGGTGTTACCAATGTACGCCGAGCAGATGCGGAGTGAGCGCTCCTGGCCTTCGAGGTTCACCGCCGTGTGATCTTCATTGCTAAAAGTTGGGAGCAAAAATAAGTGCAGTTCTCTTTTTGCAAGAATGCAGGTGCGTATTTTACCTGGGGAGTCAGCTAAGTATAGCTTAAAATCAGGAGTCCTCAAACCGGAGACCCTGTTTCCAAGGATCCAAGGTTCCTGAATGAGGACTATGTCGGCCCCACCCTTGGCTAGGTGGAGCAATAAGGCAGCACATGCCGCCCTACAGTGGTGGAGGTTTATCTGCAGAAGTGTCAGGGTCATTCCTGAGACTCGCCTCCACCACTCTCGTGTCGACGTCGCTGTCCGGGGAGTCGTCGTCCCCCCGACGTCGATGCGTCCGAGACCTCTGGCCAGGTCGCTCGCGTCGGACTCGTAGCTATCCAGGATATCGTCAAATACCATGGACGCCACGTCCGACGCCTCGAGTTGGCTCCCCGCTTCCGGGACGTCAAGCTCGAGGTCTGGCTGGACCCCCGCTTGCTTTCCCTTGGAGACGTGTTTGTAGGGGACTATGGTCACCTTACGGTAGCCATAGTCCACCACTCCTGACGACTCTCCAAGGAGCACCAGCGACTCCTCGTTCAGGACGAGGATGATCTGTCGCCTCTGTCGTGCGACCTCCTCGACCTTGGCCACCTTCAATTGGCTGTAGGAAGGTGGGGGTTGCGACCGGCAGAACCTTGAGAATATTCTCCGGTTCTGCAGGTTTGACCGACACCCACGCTTGGGCCCTCGGTCTCCTTGGGACGTCTTCCCCAGCGTATGGCCTCCAGTTTGGCTCCCGGATAAACTTCCTCGAGCGCCGTCACCACCTTCATGTAGAGGGGCCGCAGAGCGTGCAACTTGGAAGGCGATGGCTTTCACCGTGCCCTGATGCCACCCGGCCTCCTCACATTTAGGCGGAGGTTCACCGTTCTCGGCAAGTTTCTCCATAAAGCGGTACTGGAGCTCTGCCCCACCAGACGCCACTTGTCGCGGGGACATTACCATCCTTGGCGCCCCCTGTCTAGGACGTCAATTAGGGTTTTGCCCCTCGCCACCTCCGCAAAAGACCTGTTGATCAGGTGCGTCTTCGCCCGCTTGGCTTGCTGGGTTTGGCCTGGCTGTGTGTCGTTGTCTTCCGCCGAGCACTGCCGCTTGTTCAGGGGCTTGGCTGCTCCCTTTCCGGTTTTGGCTGGTTGGAAGTCTGGGATGACGCTTACCAGCCGCGATTACCTTTCTGCTTAACAGCCGCTCTGCAGCCACCCCGATGACCGGTTTGACCCCGGTGCCCGGAGCCCGGAGCCCTCCTCGCAGCGCATTCTGCTAGAAGACGGTTGACCGTCTTAATCTCCTTCCCCGTCTTCTTTAGACCTGGTTTCCCAGGCGTTGATGTAGAGATGGTCTTGTCCCTCCGGTACTTTGGGAGGAGTACCGAGCACCTTGCAGTTTTGATATATATTTATTGATTTTTGGCATTTTGTTTCCCACGAGTAGGGCGGGAAGGGGTTAGTCATCCGAGGCATAGCCCGCGTGCACCGGGAAGCCTGATTTAAACTGGAGGTCGGCAGGTATACAGAGTTCCCATACTAACGACCGAGCACCCCCTCGGCCACGCATCCATCAGCACTGACTTCAATTAGCCAGCGTCCTTGGCAGAGACCTGACCATGCCAAGGACCTGTTACCAGCCACCCTCACGAGGAGAGTATAGTCGCACTTCCACTGGTGTGTACAGTTACGGCAGGTGACGGACCGCCCGTGATCCCACTGCGTCATAGAACCGGAGCGTCGTAGCATCGGGTTGGGGCAAGCCCCAGCCCCAGGCAACCCTGCCCCCGTCCGGAGAGAACAGTGATCGCGGGTCGGACCGTCATCCGTGATTCCCCCTGTATAACCCGAGTGCCTGACGGCCATGATTTCATATTTATGCTGTATATATTTTATGATTATTGCAAATTGGTTTTCTTAAAGTAGTCATGATCGACTACACCATAAGATTTTAAGGAAGCATGATTAGCTGTAACCTCATTTTTAAGCTCTCCTAGCCTTTTGATTACGTCACAGGTTAAATTACCAACTGACTGTGCCTCTAACAACTGAATTATTGTTTCCGACAACAACTTAAGTTAAGTTAATTAATTAATTAAAAATTTTTAGAAATAATTGTAAATCTGACTTAGTTGATGCTTTCCGACCCTATAAAGTATATATATTCTTGATCAGCATCAATAGCCGAGTCGATATAGCCTGTCTGTCCGTCCGTCTGTCCGTCTGTCCGTCTTGTTTGTCGCTGATGTGATATCTCACTCCCAAAATTTCTCCCCGCCCACTTCCGCACCCACAAAGTGCGCACAGCTGCGGCGTCCGCAATTTTAAAAATAACAGAAAACTAAAATGCAGGATCATAGAAAAAGAACATTTCTATCAGGGGCCAAATCTGAATCGGATCGCATCATTAATATAGCCACAATAGAGAAAACCGTACGAAAAACTTCGTTCCCTCTCGGTCGCACTCACACAAAGACGAGTCGATTTGGCTTTTCGTATTTGGTGTCGCCTGGATCTCAGAGCTTATAAGAGCTAGAGCAACCAAACTTTCTGTACAGACTCCTGTGATCACATGTGTACTGGCTGATGCGGGTATAAAAGGACAGTCGCTTTCACAGGGACTCCGTACGTTCTTTCTTGTTTTCATATGTGTACTGACTGAGTACGGGTATAAAAGTAGAGTCGCGCCTACAGCGACTCCGTACGTTCTTTCTCGTTAGTTTTCTAATAGTTTTAACGCCACAGATGTTTGGGTTCTCTATATGTTATAGCCGCCGAGCAATAGGCGACAAACAAGACGGACAGACAGACATGGGTATAGCGACTCGGGTATTGATGCTGATCAAGAATATGTATACTTTAAAGGGTCGGAAATTATTCCTTTTCTATGTTACACACATCCACTTTAACCACAAATACAATGTACCCTTTTACTCTTCGAGTACGGGTATAAAATATACAAATTTTTGTGTTTCAGTAGTTAGGTCGGCTATTTCTGGGACGGCCTTCGTATATCGACTCGGCTATTGATGATGATTAAGAATATATATACTTTATAGGGTCGGAAGTTATTCCTTCTCTATATTAAACACATCCACTCTTACCATAAATACTAAATACCCTTTTATTCTTCGAGTAGAGGTATACAAAAATCCAAAAAATGCAGTATCGTAGAGAATGACCATATCTACCTGATTCCTGAATCTGTTTCAGATCGGATCATTATTATAGCCACCATGATAAAATTAATATTTAGCAGCGATAGCCTCCACCCGCGCATCAAAATATACATTTAGGGTTGATAGCAGCTACTGATTTTTCTCTCTCGCTCACACACTGCTCTCACACACTCTGCCTCGTGAAGTGTACGTGTGTTGTTGTTTTTTTTTGTTTTTAAATTCATTAAATTCAAAATAACTGAATTAAAGTTGAAAGCGGAAGCTTTTTCAGTTCCATCCCTACAGCGTTGGAATCAAATCCTTTTTCGCCGAGCCTTTTGTTGCGGTTTTTAGGGGGAATATTATATTTGTTTTGAAAGTGGATATGTTCAATGCACAGAAGAAAGAAAACATTTTCGACCTCATAAAGTGATATATTCTCGATCTGTCCGACTGTCCGTCCGTCCACATATAGTATCATCAAGGCCACTACTATACAGTATGTAGAATATATATTATAGAGATATATATCACTTCAAACGTTTCAACAAAATTTGAAGCAGGAGTTTCCAAACTCATGATTTGGAGCCCAAAGTTATTTGGCTGGAAGCTCTCTCGTTTGCCTGTCTTGGGGTCTAACCCGTCATGAGCCAGAAGAGCACCGCATTCGAGTGTGTGATCCGGTTTTCATACAGATTGTGTTTTCACAACATATGTGCTTCTTCGTTTTTAAGGGATAAACATTATTACCGCTGTATACATCCAATGGATGATGTGTGAGGTAGTAAGCCCCATGTTCCTCCAAAGGTCTTGCTACAAATGAAGAAAGCAGCCATTTCCTTTTTCTTCCTTTCCTCCGTGTTTCTCTTGCAGGAGAGTTTGGAGCCAAGGATGATGCCAATATACTTGGCTCCGTTTGATAATTCAAGCGTCGTTCCACCAATTGCTGGTCGTTTAAAATTCGGTATCTTATATTTTCGTGAGAACAACAGTTCTGCTTTTTGGGGATTAACCCCAAAACCGTTCTGGCTTTCCCAGCTAGCGGTAGTTCCCAGTGCAGATTCCAGAAGGTCACTTATTGTGCATAGGAATTTACCCGTTACCATTATCACTACATCGTCCGCATAGGCCACGACCTTATATCCGCTCGTCCCCAACAAAAGAAGGTCGTTGATGACTAGGTTCCACAGAAGAGGGGATTTAACCCCAACCTAGGGAGTACCTCGTGTGACCGTCTTCCTTGACGAGAAGCTGCCTGGATTGGCGCTAATAGTTCTGCTCCTAAGAACGCTGTCCGGGGTCTCCGTTGGCAGGAGAGACTCCGTTCAGCCGCTTGTACCTCTGTACGTTCTGTTCGCGCTTCTTCCTTAGGCTCCTCTCCCTCGCGGTCATCGTTTGGCGGGTTCGTTGGCTTACGAAGGTATTTTGCAGATTCCCTGTATTCTAAAATTCGTTTGTGCCGGGTATAAGCCACCTCATTCCCCAGCCGTGACTTGTGGCTCCGCCTTCTGCGGCTCCTCCTTGTATCCAAGGCAAGAGAAGGTCGTAGCCAACTCTGACTCCGACACTGAGGGACCAGTAAAGACAAAGTTGCCGTCGGTGGTTCCCGCTTCCAGGTCCTCTATCGTGCCTTTCTACCTGTGGATCCTTTTGTCGCATGTGGCAGTACACGATTTGGCAGCAGAGCACGTTCTGCCCAAGGACAGCGTTACGCATCCATTCCACTCTGTCCAGTATGTGTTCTTTAAAATTTCTCTTCCATGAAAACTCCGAGACACAGTAGTCGCTCCGTTCACCCGTTCCACTTTCCTCCTTACAGAGTATTGTGGCGTGGCCATTAGGCTCCAGGTTTAGCATGGTGTCCAGAGCAGCCTGTGGGGTGGATTTGAGAGATCCAGTGACCCAAGGCATGCCGTCCGTTAGACTTTACGGAGGCTCTCTAGGTGGGATTTGGTGTTGGCCGCTTCCCTCCACACCAAGCTTCCCTACGTCAGAATGGGTCTTATTACCGCTGTATACATCCAATGGATGATGTGCGGTTGTAAGCCCCATGTTCGCCCGAAGGTCTTCCTACAAATGTAAAAAGCAGCCATTGCCTTTTTTTCCTTTCCTCCGTGTTTCTCTTCCAGGAGAGTTTGGAGTCTAGGATGACACCAAGATACTTGGCTTCGTTCAATAACTCAAGCGTCGTTCCACCAATTGCTGGTCGTTTGAAGTTTGGTATCTTATATTTTCGTGAACACTACAAGTTCTGTCTTTTTGGGGTTAACCCCAAACCGTTTTGGTTTGCCCAGCTTGTGGTCGTTCAAAGTGCAGATTCCAGAAGATCACTGATTATAGGTAGGAATTTTCCCGTTACCAGTATCACTAGATCATCCGCATAGGCCACGACTTGTATCCGCTCCTCCCCAACTGAAGAAGAATGTCATTGAGGACTAAGTTCCACAGGAGAGGGGACTTGTAGGGACCGAAGGAATTAATGGCCCAGATAATATTGTCTGGTGCCATAATGTCACGTATGAGGTCCTCAGTTTCTTCTCCCTGGTGTGGCTCTGTGTCGTTGCTGTCGTTGGATTCATCACCGGTAACATCTGAGCATCCCGGGAAGTGGGTGTTCATAAGGAGCACTAGGGATTCCTGACTGTTTTCTGCGAAGCCACCGTCCTAGTTGTGAAGCAGACCAGGTGCGGTTGGCGCCTTTGATAGCACCCGTCGAAGCCTTCAGTCCTCAGTGGTACCATCTATGGCATCGCAGAAGGCAGCCCATGACTCCCTTTTCGCCTTCCTACAGGTGTTCTTGTAGGTGTTAAAGCTTCGGCGATATTCGACACAGCTTTCCTGTGTGTTTGTCACTTTTGCCCTGTTGAAGAGCCTTCTTGACTCCCTCCTGACTTCGCTCAGCTCCCGCGTCCACCACGGATTACGATTGGACTTTAGAGGTCGGCTGATCGGGCAAGATTTAATGAAGGCTTTAGTGACATTCTTCCTTCCGTTTGGGGAGAAAAGTGCCTTCATTACGGTTGCGAAGAAGCGGCTCCAGTCTGTCCGCTTGGGATTGCGGTAGGCCTTGGGCCTTTTCTGTTCCATTTGATGCTGAACACTATCCTGTAGTGGTCGAGAAGGAACACTCACTCCCAAAGGAAGTGATGGGCATTCGCGTCGCAGCCTAGGACGATGTCGAGACCCTCTTTCCGCGCTTGGTGGATTAATGGCTCGACATTCCCCGGCAGGTATGCCGAGGCCAGGTATAGGTTCTTCCCGTCATTCCTCTCACATAGTGCCACCGTTAGGTCCGGAGTGCTGTACCTGCAAGAAAACAGAACATTAAGCTCGCTTCTTACCACGATACAGGTTCTTGGCTTACGGGGTGTGGCGTAAGAAGGCGGTATCCGCGACCGTTCAGTCCCCGAACCCCTCCCTTAACGTTCCAGGGCTCTTGGATGAGGGCCACGTCTACCTTCTTGTCCATAAACCGCAGCAGGTCCGCCGATGGTACACTTGAATGATGCAGATTAATCTGCACCACCTTCATGCTGTTCAGCGGACCTGGGGTGTCGCGGTACTACTACCGCCAGTGTGACCATACCAAAGGATATGCGGCAGTCCTTTTCAAGGAGTTTGGCCAGGCTTTCTTGACCAATACTGATCCAGCGTTCCTTGCCGTTCCCCTTGTCTCGTGCTATCGCCCGTGTGATGGTCCAGTTTGACGTGCCCAGAATCCGGTTCTGAGCCTTGATCAGGACAAGTGTGTCTTCATCCGCCTTGATTGGGGGAGGAATCCACACCTTCATAATCGTTCTCCTGGGAATCTCATCGATGGGGACCACGCAAAAAAGCCGCTCCTGGCCAAATTTCACCAACACCTTGGACCGTGGTTTTGAGAAACTCGAGGTTTCTGCGTTACCACAGGCCACTGCTTTGGCTCCCCTCATACCAAATGATGCCATTGAACTCGCAAACAAACTGGCGAACAATGGCATCCTTCATGGCGGTCAGGATCTCCGATTCTGTCTTCAGCCAGTTAACGTCCGATATCTTCCCTGCCGGGTGGCTTCGGTCGATAATGGCTGTCTGCAGTTCAGGCTGTGCACCTAGGCTGGCCAGAATGTCCTCTGGTTTCGCCTTCTTCGGCTCGGAAGCTCTTATGGAGTCATCCGTCCTGCCGTGTTCTGCGGCTGAGGTTTGGTGTTCTCCCTCTGCTTCCCGGGTACCTTCTTCCCCTTTCTCCCTCGCGAGTTTGCAGACTCGCCATCATCGTCTTCGTGCCAGCTGCTGCTGACGGTGAAGACGACGGCTTGGGGTCCTCTGCCACCGTCTCGTGTGTACGCTTGGGGGTCTGGGCCTCCGTTGGCGGGAGCGACTCCGTTCAGCCGCTTGTACCTCCGCACGTTCTGTTCGTGCTTAAATGAAGAGGCTCCTTTCCTTCGCGATCAGCGTTTCGGGAGGTCTTTGGCTTATACCACGAAAATATTTTACCGATGCCCTGTATAAAAAAACCGTTTGCGTCGGGTCTGAGCCTCCTCCTCCTCCGTCCCAGGAGGACGGATCGACCTGGATGTTGGGAGCCGTGACTTGTGCCTCCGCCTTCTGCAGCTCCTCGCTGTTTCGAATTTGGAAGGCCTTGGCCAACTCTGCCTCCGACTGAGAGGGGGGCCAGTGAAGACGTCAAGCTTCCGTCGCTTGTTCCCGGTTCCAGGTCCTCAATCGTCCCTCTGCCTGCGGATCCTCCTTTCGCTTGTGGCATTACACGATTTGGCAGCCAAGCTCTCCACTGCCATCTCGGGCTTCCTGCAGTCACAGGATATCGACGCCGGGGGCCTGCGCTCGCACACCCAATTACCGCCGGTACTGGGTCTCCGACTCCCTGCACCTTAACTGAAAAATCGTTACCGGACATTTCCCCATAACGATTGCGTTTTAACCCTACCGCCAGGGTAGAACCTGCCCGGCGGGTGGCCCTTCTGGCAGCGTGTGATGCCGCCGGTATAACTCTCGGTGTCAGACTCTTACTAAGCCCCTTATCACGGCAAGATGGTAGTTCGCCGGGGGGATATATATTGTTTATAGGGTCGGAAATTATTCCTTCTCCATGTTACACACATCCACTCCATTTTACTCTTCGAGTACGGGTATAAAAATAGGCTGAAGCAAACAAGATGCACCTCCTGAGCGACAGGAATGTTAATAACGATGTTGAGGATAGCTTAGTGTGCCCTCCACAAGGGCCTACAAATTCAGATTCAAAACATTCGGGCTCCTCAGGTAGTGGACATGAATACAGAAAGGCTAAGTCAGGCCCATGACGCCGCTTTGGCAAGGTAAACGGAGGAGTTTAAAGCTGAAATTCAGCGGGTGCGAGCGGAGTTTTTCCAAGCAGACCAGCTTGCAGCTCTCCAGGCAGAAGTACGGCAGTCACAAGAGGTGCTTAGTCGGTCGCTTGCAGATGTATATGTGCCAGAAGTCGAGGTTTATAAGAAAGTACAGGTCATTCCCTAGGTCAGATGCTATCTGACATTTGTAACGGACCACAGCGGTCCGTCACAAAAAAATATAAATAGATAATGTAAGATATACACAATACAGTCATAAACTAAATTATATAGACTTTTTATTAAAAAACACCTGACACTACCAAACACACTACACCTAATTCCGCGTTACTATGTTAGCGGACTCAGGGTCACCTGACACTGCACCAAGTTCCGCGATCGCCGCGAAACGGTGCCACAACATACACCCACAAAAACGCGGACTCAGCGACCCCACACACCAGGTGCCGGCTTTAAATAGCACGCGCCATGGATGAATGGGGCAGTCGATCAGCAGTCCATCGGGAGTCAATCAACAGTCAACACCGCGCCACAATTACACGCCAAGAACACACTCGTAGTATAAAACCGCAATTAATCCAAAAATAAAGAAAAGAATTTACAAACCTCAACCTCAACACAGTGTCATCATTTTCTTCGCCGACCGTGAAACGCCACCAGGTAACCCAGTAACATATTATTACCGCATACACCGAAACGCAAGGTGTCAGCGTTTTCCCTTCCATCGCCAAAGCGCGAATAAAGAACTGCCTGCACGGTAACCCGACGCTCCGCCCGCTCAATTTTCGGTCTCACGGCCATCCCTCGCCCTAAAAGTGCCAGCACTTCTACAAATTTCTTGTGGAAAGAACCTTGGACAGACTGAGCCTACCTCAGCCTGGGATAGGTATCCCACAAGTGGCGCCTGAGCAGGGGACTTTACTGGCAACGTTAAGGAGATTTGGGGAGAAATCTTTTAACACGGGGATACGTGGACTAAAAGACCCACGGCCACCGATTAAAAAAACAGAGCTAGGAACTAAACACGGAAAACCCACCTCGCGAGTGCCACCGAGAAAGTCTACGCAGTGCGCGAGTAACGAAAAACAGTGATCAAGTGCTCTAAAAAAACACCCCAGAAGCAACACAGAAACACCATGGAATCCCCCCACGAAGAGGACTCAGGCAGCGAATTCCACGCCGTAGAGAAAACCACTAACCCAGGCGTCAGCATCGGCTGGATTTATAAGCGTCGTCGAGGGATCTGGAGGCTTTCGCCAAGGAATTTGGATTCAGCGGTGAAGGAACTGTCGACGAGATGCGTAGAAACTTTGCCATACTAGTCGCCGGACCACTCCCGCCGAGTAATTGGGTTCGCCTGGCAGAACTTTCAGCGGAAATACGCCCGACTAGCCGGACGCCCAAGTCCCCGATGCCCACTACCCCGGGTCCATCAGGCACCCAGAGGCAGGACCCGAAACCCAGCACACAAATCCCCACAATCGCTGAGAACGAGCCCCGACCACCAACCTTAATGGTCGAGGATCTCCCCAGGCCACCAACCACGGAAACTTTGCCGCTCACCCATGCAGAGAATTGTGCCAGCGACCGACCGACACACATCGACGGGCCCGACTACAACCGCATCGCACGAACTGCGGAACGCATCCGCGGATGGGGCATCCAGTTCAGCGGAGAAAATGACCCCGATATCATTTCTGGAACTACTCGAGGAACGCGCGAGCTCGTATGGAGTGGACACCAACCAGCTGCCTCGGGCCATTGCCGAACTACTCACCGACCGGGCTAGCCGTTGGTACCGTACCAGCCAACTACAGTGTAGTTCCTGGGGATACTTCCGCCAGGAATTTCTGTCGTATTTTCTGCCGCCAAGGTATTTCGAACAATTGGACGACCAGATCCGGGGCCGCAAGCAAGCGGTGAGAGAACCGTTCAAAGATTACCTCATCGAGATACGGCTACTCATGCACCATGCCGGGTACGATCCAGTTAAACAGCTGCACAGAATCTACGACAACGCCTTGCCAGGAATCCAGCTATACGTGCGACGAGACCAATTAAAGAAAGCTTGTCACAGCTGACACGGCTCGCCGCTGAGTACGAAATCATCCACGAGAGGGAACATGAGATCACCCCCGCACCCATCCGAAGCGCACCGAGAGACACCAGGCCGGCAAGGCGCCCAGATCGCAGAGAAGATGACTCCTACCGGATGCCAGCTCGGAGACCCCATTGGGTCTCAGCGGACACATCGCGGAGACAGTCAGCAAATCCAACAGATGCGACTAGGGCCCAAACGTGGCCCATCGCATGATCACCACGCCCATTGCCAATTCCCCACGCACAGCCTGTCGCCGGTGTGGTCATCGCTGGAGCACGCCGCCTACGACTGCACCCACCCCTCGATCCTATTCTGCTGGGAATGTGGAAAAACGCGGCACTCGGACTATCGACTGTTGCCGCCAGGCCACGTCGGGAAACGACGCGCGTCCTCGACTGACACGGGATCAGCCGAAAACGACGCCACAATAACCTCGCAAAGCCGCCCGCTCCACATGAACGACGGCCGGATAGTGGCGATAGTGACGATAGGAGGAGAAAGAACAGAGGCCACCATCGACACCGGGGCATCCCGAAGTTTCGTCAGTGCCAACCCTGGCCCGACAACTAAACAATAACTCCAACCTGCAAGATGCATGCGTCCGCATACGCCTGGCTGACGGCTCAGTCAGAGAGATCACACAAGTTCTACTGGCGCCCATCAAGCTGGATCATCGAGAGGTTCAAATCCCACTCCTGGTCCTACCAAACATGTTGGAGCAAGTTATTGTCGGCATGGACTTCCTATGTGCCATCGAAACGACGATCCAATGCGGCACCACGCTGCTAAAACTACGAGATCACCGCCCCACGCCAACGCCACCGTCAGTTCTGACCAACCACGTCCAAGACACCGAAACCAGCAACCAGAAACCTAAGCCAACCGCAGCGAACACACGTCCCCGACCTACCACAAAGAAAACGGCACCCAATACCGCAACAAAGAATACGACACCGAAACCAACCGCAGCGCAAGCGAAACACCGGCCCACAACGGAAAACACGAATCCGAAGCAAGCACCGGTAAACGGCAACCAAGCAAACGGGAAAACAAACCCCACGGCCACTACGGAGCACCCGCGTCCTAAGCCAAACCCAGGGAAACCACATCCCAAACACACCACGAGGATCTCACACACGAGACAAGAATCAACACACTTGAACCAGGCGCTCGACACAGGAAGCCCAGGATCAAAAGCAAACTACGGGGCACACGCACCCCAAACCCACCACAAGGATCTCACCCACGAGACAAACCCAAACGAACTGGAACCCGCTCGACACAGGAAGCCCAGGTCCAAGTTCAGCCACAGCGCACCCATGCACCATTCCCCTCAACGGAGAAGGTGAACCCACGGACAACCTCAGAGACGACAACCAGCCCCGAACAACGACACAGACAACGGCAGCAGCAATACAACAACCAAACCACGAGGGAAACAGCCACGCAAATCCCCTGGTCGGGTCCAATCATCGAACTAATATCCACAGAACCCTCCACACGGAACCGGAATCTAGCCCGATGACTCCCCGAATCACCGACCGCAGCTCTGTCGTACCCACGGCCGACGCCACCCCGATCTTCGCCAACCCACTGGAGTACCTTCCGCGTACTGACGTGCCCACTAGCGCCATGCACCACGCCATGCCTAACACCACGTCCGAAATCTTCGTCGCCCAAACAAGTCGTCGCTGCGAAAACAGAGTCGTCACTGAGACCCGCCTGGGCATACGTCGATCTGGAGAAATTACAACCCAGATATACCGCCAGACCCACGAAGCTACGCCACTCACGGCCAACGCTACCCCGATCGTCGCCCACATAAGCGACTACCCACGTAGGATCGAACCCCCCAGTGCGTTCGACACCACCATCCTCCCAGAAGACCCAAGCCAGCCCACGGACCCCGAGATCACCGATCCCTCAGAACACGATCCAGAACCGGTCTCCGATCCCCTGGCCGCCGGACCTGGCACCACAGATCCAAGAATTTCTGGACGCAGAACTTCCAAAATTCAATAATCTCCACGGAACCTCGGACATCGCCGAGCACACCATCGTCATGAGGGACAATCGACCCATCAAGCAGCGGTACTACCCAAAGAACCCAGCCATGATGCGGGTTATCGACGAGCAAGTCGACCAATTGATCCAAGAAGGTCTCATCGAACCCTCACGAAGCCCGCACAGCGCCCCATCGTACTCGTACGTAAAAGAACGGCAAATGGCGCATGTGCGTGGACTACCGACAACTCAACACTCACTCCATTCCTGACGCATACCCACTGCCCAGAATCAACTACATCTTGAGCGCCTACAGAACGCACGCTTCATAACCACCCTCGATCTGAAGAATGGATACTGGCAAATACCCATGGCCAACGGGAGTAGAGAAGCCACCGCCTTCACGGTTCCCGGCCGAGGTCTCTATCAATGGAAAGTGATGCCCTTCGGATTACACTCTGCACCAGCAACATTTCAACGGGCCCTTGATACCGTGATCGGTGCCGACATGGAACCCTACGCATTCGCATATTTAGACGACATTGTCATCGTCGGACGAGACTTCAAGGACCACCTACACAACCTGGCAATAGTCCTCTCTCGCCTTCGAAAAGCGAACCTGCGGATAAACGCGGAAAAGTGCACCTTTTCCAAAGCCGGATCAAATATCTTGGTCACGTCATCAGCGAAGAAGGTATCCACACGGACCCAGACAAGATTGCTGCCGTCAAAGAACTCAAGCCACCCACGAACCTAAAGGAACTGCGCCAGTGCATCGGAATGGCATCATGGTACCGAAGATTCGTGCCAAACTTTGCTACAGTAGTCCAACCAATGTCTCAGCTACTCAAGAAAGGACAAAATGGACATGGACAGCAGATCAACAAGCGGCCTTCGACCAACTAAAGGAACTACTCACGACCGCTCCTGTACTTGCTTGCCCCGATTTCAACGTCAAGTTCTCACTACAAACCGATGCGAGCAACCTCGGCATAGGCGCCGTACTCACGCAGGAGATCGAAGGAAAGGAACGCGTCATCGCCTATGTCAGCCGACGCTTGAACCAGGCCGAAGGAAACTACTCCGCCACCGACAAGGAATGCCTCGCCGTCATTTGGGCAATCCGAAAACTACGCTGCTACCTAGAGGGATACCGGTTCGACGTTATAACAGACCATCTCGCGCTAAAATGGCTGAACACTCTGAGAGCCCCTACGGAAGAGTAGCGAGATGGGCGCTCGAACTCCAACAGTATCAGTACGACGTCCACTATAGAGCAGGGAAACAAAACGTAGTCGCCGACGCCCTGTCTCGACAACAACCCTTGGAAACGCTAGCCAGGATCAAAGAGGACGCAACAACCTGCCCCCTGGCTCACACGAAGGATTCAACAAACCAAAGACGAACCCGATAAATACCCAGACTACGTCTTCGAGAATGGAGAACTCTACAGGCATCTAGGCCACGGAGCGGACGATCACGACCACGTGTCATGGAAACTCTGCGTCCCAAAAGGACCGACGCCAAAGAGTCCTCAAGGAATGCCATGACCAGCCCACGGTAGGCCACCTCGGCGTTCGGAAAACCATCACACGGATCACACAACGATATTACTGGCCCGGCCTACACCGCGATGTGAGGAAGTACGTACGCAGCTGTTTGAGCTGTCAAAAGTTCAAGGCACTACAGCGCAAGCCCGTGGGTAAGATGCTCACCCGCAGGGCCGAGGAACCTTTCGCAACACTATGCGCCGACTTCGTCGGGCCACTGCCCCGATCCAAACGAGGAAACACCATGCTACTGGTATTCTTCGACACCTTCTCGAAATGGACCGAACTAGTGCCACTTAAGAAAGCTACCACAGCTACCCTAGAGCTAGCTTTTCGGGAACGCATTCTAAGTCACTTCGGCGTGCCAAAACGATTCGTCTGTGACAATGGAACACAGTTCACCAGCCGCTCATTCCGCCTGTTTATGCAAACAGCCGGCGTTGATCTGCAGCACACCGCACCGTATTGCCCCCAGGAAAACCCCACGGAACGGGCCAATCGGACGGTGAAGACCATGATCGCACAATTCGTGGAGGACCACCAAAACACATGGGATGAGCTGATACCCGAGATTTCACTGGCAATCAACTCCAGCGTCTCCGAAACCACTGGTTTCAGCCCCTCATTCCTGCTACACGGGAGAGAACCTCGCTTGCCTGGAGCACTGTACGATGAAGTCACACCAGGGACAGGAAGCCCACCTGACACAGCACACGCGAAGGCAACGCGACTTAAAAGAAGTATTTGCAATAGTACGAAACAACATCCAGCGGGCAAGTCAAGAACAATCCCGGCACTACAATCTCCGCCGCCGACAATGGCGCCCCACGGTGGGCTCGCTAGTACTAATCCGCCAACATCACCTGTCTAATGCAGTCGACGGTTTTGCGGCGAAATTGGCCCCAAAGTATGACGGGCCCTACAAAGTCAAAGGCTTTACGTCGGCAAATATCGTGAAATTACAGCACCCCGGAAGCCGAAAACAAAAGGTGGCGAACATCAACGACCTAAAAGAATTCCACGACGCAGTGGACAGCGGGTCCGCTGATGACGCAAACGACACCCACAGTATTACTGACCCACCCCGGGTATGCCAACCGCCAACCGCCAACCACCAACCACACCCACCACCTTTCATCCGCCCGGAAGAAAGGGGGGGGTGTAACGGACCACAGCGGTCCGTCACAAGAAATATAAATAGATAATGTAAGATATACACAATACAGTCATAAACTAAATTATATAGACTATTATTAAAAACACCTGACACTACCAAACACACTACACCTAATTCCGCGTTACTATGTTAGCGGACTAGGTCACCTGACACTGCACCAAGTTCCGCGATCGCCGCGAAACGGTGCCACAACATACACCCACAAAAACGCGGACTCAGCGACCCCACACACCAGGTGCCGGCTTTAAATAGCACGCGCCATGGATGAATGGGGCAGTCGATCAGCAGTCCATCAGAGTCAATCAACAGTCAACACCGCGCCACAATTACACGCCAAGAACACACTCGTAGTATAAAACCGCAATTAATCCAAAAAAATAAAGAAAAGAATTTACAAACCTCAACCTCAACACAGTGTCATCATTTTCTTCGCCGACCGTGAAACGCCACCCAGGTAACCCAGTAACATATTATTACCGCATACACCGAAACGCAAGGTGTCAGCGTTTCCCTTCCATCGCCAAAGCGCGAATAAAGAACTGCCTGCACGGTAACCCGACGCTCCGCCCGCTCAAATTTTCGGTCTCACGGCCATCCCTCGCCCTAAAGTGCCAGCACTTCTACAAATTTCTTGTGGAAAGAACCTTGGACAGACTGAGCCTACCTCAGCCTGAGATAGGGTCTCACACATTGGACATGGTCAAGTCACTCGAGTTCGACGATAAGCAGGTAGACTATATCGTGTGGCAGCGCTGGCCGCCTACGAGATTTTCGAGCTATACGAAGGAAGTAACAAAAACATTTCATGGCGACAGGTATAATCAGGAACAAAGGCTGACGACTATGCGGCAGGGGAACCTGTCGCTGTCAGATTATTACGATGAACTGGAAAAACAGCCCTCCCTTATCACCAGCGGCGGATACGCTAAACCAAATGGCCAGGGAAGACGCCTTAGAGGTGTTCATCTCGGACCTGAAAAAGTTCTTGAAGGCAGTCTTTCCGGTAAGGCCAAAGGATCTGCCGACCACTCTGGCTCTAGCCCAGTCGGCAGAATCCAGCGAAGACCGCACCATTCTGACTGCGAACAACGCCAATTATAAATTTTTTATTATTTTTGTAACCCTCGTTCACACGCGTTGTCTCGGGGATCTTATTAAACCCCTTATTAATTAGGGTTACTCGGATTATTCTAGACGAGTAATGAAAGACCGATCATATATTTACCGGCCACGACTGGCTGGGTTCAAATCCAGATTAAATCTAACGGTACAAAAACTTATGATAAGCTATGCCAGCGCCCAGCTTGGGCAGCGTTGCCCGTGCATTGGTAGACAGTGATAGACCCTCGTGCAGACACTGTTGACGACGAGCGGATATTTATGCAACTCGATAATCCGATGCTGCCCATGCACTCCAGCGCTGATTCTTACGAGTAAGAATTCTGCTGATACCCTGCCGCTGGTGGGGCGTGTTAACTTACATACGTAAGTACATGACTGTTATTAATTAAACAGTTTATTGCTTGATCCCTAATAGAGCGTTTTCGGCTTACAAGTGCTATTAAACACCGTAAGCTGGTCAAAAATGATGAATTTCTTTTGTGGTAGTTTGAAGCAACTTCGAAAGTTCTCTGGAGTTATGCCCATGAACTGATCTCGGTGGATGTTCAGAGGTATTACGGGTGTTTTAAGATCGAACAAGCTCCAAATTGTTGAGTGCCGGAACGGGATTGGTATATTGCTAAAGGCCTCGCGTTGAATTGTTAAGACCAGAGGTAGAATCACCTTGAATACGACGTGTGAGGCAGTCGGATTTCCTTTGGCTCGCATGAGCCTGTATAATTGTATAACATTTTGTGTTGTGACAGGCAACTTTTGATATGGTGGAAAATGATCCCGAATTCGGTCTAGCTGATCTCTTAATTGCTCAGGAGACACTAGTGTTAAGCTGATTTTCCGATGATGAATGCCGATTAGTACATCGGATATTTCAGACTGCAAACGTTGGAGACTTGTTGTAAGTAGTCTTAATTGCGATATAAGTCTCAAGTACGCCTGAGTTATTTGATCGCGGACCATATCATGTTCCAACTTTTTATACCCGTACTCGAAGAGTAAAAGGGTATATTGTATTTGTGGTAAAAGTGGATGTGTGTAACATAAAGAAGGAATCATTTCTGACCCTATAAGGTATATATATTCTTGATCAGCATCAATAGCCGAATCGATATAGCCATGTCTGTTCGTCTGTCTGTCTGTCTGTCCGTCCGTCTTGTTTGTCGCCCATTACTCGGAGACTATAAGAGCTGGAGCAACCACATTTTTTTTCCAGTCTAATGTGATAGCTCACTCCTAGAAAAAAGTTTCAAAATTTCGCCCCGCCCACTTCCGCCCACAAAAAAGGCGCACATCTGTGGCGTCCACAATTTTGAAAATAACAGAAAACTAAAAATGCAGAATCATAGAGAAAGACCATATCAATAAGGTCTTAATATAGCCAAAAAAGAGAAAACCATACGAAAACGTTGGCCGCTCTCTTGTTTTAGCTTTTGTCAAGCAACTCTCTCTCTCTATCACCCAAACTTAACTAACTGTTCTTTCTCTCTCGCTTATAAACCTTTTGTGCAGTAGCTCTCTCTCACTTACAAGCTGTTGCAGTAGTTCTCTCTCTTTTTTTTTTTTTTCGATTTCTTCTTTTAAGCATAGCTTTTAGAAGCTGCTTGCACTGCGGTCTGATTGCTATTTGTTTTGAACTTTCTTTTTGTAATTGAAAAAAAAATTAAAAACTTAATTATGGAATTCTCTGTGGTCTGCGCAAAAAAAACCTGCAAGAAGCAGATCACTCACGATCAGCCGAACATACCTTGCTGGCTTTGCGACAGCGTAGTGCAGGTATTTCTGGCCGTGTGGGTGATGCCTTCTCACAACGCAAAGGTCTGCATTATAGTTGTGAGGAATGCCGTGTGGTCGAAAACGAAATGCATTGGTTTATGATGCAGACGAGGAGTGGCTTTAAGGAGCTGATCGTTGGCTTTAAGAAGCAATACGATTGGCTCTTAGCCATGGACACCAGTTCAGCAGTTTACAGCTGCTGGCTGAGTCTCCGCGGCGCAAGAAGTCCACCCGCGAGACTTGCAAGTGCCAACTGCCTCACGCCCGACGGCATCTGAAAAACTAACTCCGACCATTCCGTCATCGCAGCAGTTGATTTCGTTTTCCACTCCAAGGGCAACGATCGCTGCTGGTGATGCAGATTCGGGAGCCGAATGCACCGTCTCGGAGAACATGCAGCCACCTGTAGCGTCCGTGTTTGTAGAGTCCGTACCAAACTCCATAACTATTCCATCCATTTCGAACCCGCCAGTTGATGTACGTCCCGGACCACCGGATATTTCCATCACAGGCACCACCATTTGCTCTGCCAATTTTTGGCCGGAGAACTTGGTTGTGAAAGAGTATAAGGCTAAGAAGAAGAATAGGCCCCCATAATCCTCCCCGGCAGTCAGACCAGTGGAAGGTCTGAAATATAGAAATATAGAGAGTCTTCATTGAATAGGGGTCGTCAAAATCCTTTTTGACCACCTCTTTAAAAACCCATGCACACCCATGGCTTTATTTACCATGGTAGAAATCTGTTCAGAAAACTTTAACTTGGGGTCTAGTTTAACACCAAGATCATCAACCAATGCAACTCTCTAAAGAGAACCACCGCAGAGGTTGTAAGGAGCCAACAAGGGGCTTTAGCGATGAAATGTCATTACTTTACATTTTGAGGCATTCAGGTGTAACATATTTGCACAACACCATGACTGAAAGTCATGAAATGAAATTTCCTTATACTGGACACAGAGTTTAACGTCATCCGCATACAAGTTAAATTCTCCCTTTGTGTTAAGGAAAAACTTTGAATTTTCTGTTTAAAGTTGATATAGTGTCTTTATTGGAAAATCAAATTCGACTGACTTAATCTAGAGTACAAGACTTTTATGAAACCTATTGTTGGTCTCGGCAGAGACGTCGGCAGCGGCATGTGTCGTTGGCAGCGGCATGTGTTGTTGGCAAAGGAACGATCGTTGGCAGAAATCAATATCGCTTTTGGGTAGCGGGAATTGATCCAGACGCATCGTCAGCATTTTTAGCTGTCGCTGCGTCGACGACGGGTGGGGGATATTTTTAATGAGAATTGGTTCTTGAGACAGGAAGTCGGTTTTACTTTTTTGGTTACATTGTTTCGTCTTTCGAAATGTTTTCAATTGGGTATGTTATTGTGGCATCAGCATATTGGTTCAAGAGTGTTGAACTCTGCTGGAGTTAACTCTTCCCCTCTTATTTCATTTGTCCTCAAATTAATTTTAAAAATATGGGATGTTGTTGAATTCGTAATTTTTGTTTAAGTATACCACTCTTTTGGTGTCACTGTCAACCTTGTTGTCTGTTCTTTCATTTGAGATAAATATTACCTTCTTTGGTTTTTGAAAATATGGGATATTATAATAAGCACTATTGTAATTGTAAATAGTGTTATTATGGTCAGACTATTAATAGAGGAATCAGTTTTTACGAAGTTCAAATTTTTGGTGTTGTTGATGTGCAATCTTTCAAGAGATTGTAAAGATATTATTTTAATTTTTTCCTGTTGCAATGGACTTAGCTGTACCATTGGCTTCCTGGTTGGATAATACTTTTAGTGTATTCGAAATATGTGTTTTCATTGATTTTTATTGTCTCGTTCCAATATTTTACTAAATAAGTTCCTTCTAATTCCTGAAGACCCTCTTGCCATTTGATCGTTCCTTGAAAGTTGTTCAATATGATTAAATCTGCGCCTATTTCCTCTACAGCTTCTATGTGATCAGCGTTGCTATAAATACAAGTGGAGTCTTTCGCTACTATTAGTTTTCTAATACAATTATCATGATTTAGGTTTACTGTCTTAAATGTTTTGCAAATTTTGATGTTATTATAATTCTTACAAGGATTTTTAATCCCATAAGTGTAAAGTGTGTTAATGAATAATTCCTGGACCGGGAGATTTATAATAGTGTTGTTTTTCACAACGGGTCGTACAATGATATTTTGGTATGTTTCTTTCTCTAGTTTAGGGATCTTAATTATATAAAGTAGTGTAGTGTTTTTGTATCAAATTGAAACATCTGCAAACTCGAGCATTTATTCTATAGAATTTAACGAATTAAGTGTGTCTTTAAAATTTTCTTTTTTAATTAAATTTACTTCATTATCATTGAGCAAGAATGTGTTTATTATATTCAATTTTGCCCATTGAGTTGCATATTTTTATGTTAATTAGTTCTTCTTTAATAAGACGGGTCTGTATTTGTAAACTAATGGCTATTTCATTTGCTGAATGAATTGTCCTTTTTTTATTGTATTTAAAAAAGTCTATTGTTAATTTCTGTAATCTTATTTATTCTCTTTTCAAATTGCGTATTTTTATTATAGTTTGTTTATTTTGATTTGAGATTATATCGTTAAGATTGTTTTCGATCATATTTAGATCTTCATGATCGGGGCTATCAGCGATATATTTCCAAGCTGTGCCAAGCATATCAATAGATCTACTGAATCTAGTGGGCGTGATAGTTCTTATATATAGTATAAGTTTGGTTTTATTTCGTGTGATATAAAATTCGTTTTTTTGAAGATCTCTTTCAATATACCATAAGGTTCGATCTAGTGTTTTTTTATTGTTTCTAATTCTATGATATGAACTAATTTTTGTTTTGTTCTTGTGATAGTTTCCAATACCCGTGTGAATTGTTAGAATATGGCTATTAGTATAATTTGTTATTTCGATCGTTCCAGCTACTAGATGTAGGAAGAAAAGTGCTGGGATAAATCTGGAACAGAATGAAGAATAAGGAAAAAAGGTGTTTTCGGGTATTTTCCGATTCGTGGTGCTATAATCGGATGGAATCCCGCATTCGGAAAATTTATTGAATATTGAATAAGGTATAATTATTTTTATACCCGTACTCGAAGAGTAAAAGGGTATATTGTATTTGTGCTAAAAAGTGGATGTGTGTAACATAGAGAAGGAGTAATTTCCGACCATATAAAGTATATATATTCTTGATCAGCATCAATAGCCGAGTCGATATAGCCCTGTCTGTCCGTCCGTCTGTCCGTCTGTCCGTCCGTCCGTCTTGTTTGTCGCCCATTGCTCGAAGGCTATAAGAGCTAGTGCAACCAAACTTTTTATCCAGTCTGATGTGGTATCTCACTCCTAGAAAAGTATTTCAAAATTCCGCCCCGCCCACTTCCCGCCCCACAAAGGGCGCACATCTGTGGCGTCCACAATTTTGAAGATAGCAGAAAACTAAAAAAATGCAGAATCATAGAGAAAGACCGTATCTATCAGGGGCCCAAATCTGAATCGGATCGGATCATTAATATAGCCACAATAGACAAAAAATACGCAAAAAAACTTCGCTCCATCCCTTTCGCACTCACACAAAATCGAGTCGATTTGGTTTTTCGTAAATATGAACGCCTGGATCTCAGAGACTATAAGAGCTAGAGCAACCAAACTTTTGGCCAAGACTCCTGTGATACCAAACCTGATAAAGTGTATTTCAAAATTTCGCCCCGCCCCCTTCCGCCCCCACAAAAGACGAAAATCCACAATTTTGAAGATAGAAAAAACCAAAAATGCAGTATCATAGGAAATGATCATATCTACCAGATTCCCGAATTTGTTCAGATCGGATCATTATTTAGCCACAATGATCAAATGAATTTTCGTTCATTCAGTGTTTCCCCGCCGTTCTGTGTTTCCCCTCGTCCGTTTTGCTGTTTAAGTCATTTACCAGGGGTTGATTGTCGCAGCAGATTCTCTTACACACACACTCACGCTCAAACATGCTTGCCTCGTGCAGTGTACGTGTGTCGTTGTGA